>OX401405.1:54085640-54306515 GCA_947846245.1 Cerastoderma edule | reverse complement strand
CAAAACTTTCAGATATAAGACAAAAAATGATAGCCAAATTGAAAATACTCCCCAGACAGCTATCCTCTCACCTGTAGTCCAGTAATTTCATTCATAAAATGGACCGTTTATAAACAGCACACAATTTCCTTTACTATACGCACAATTTGCACGTTTTTTCTATGCCTGGCCCGGTCCATTGACTGGACAGGTGTCAATGAGGTATGCAGATCGCTAAAGCTGATAAAACCGATACCTTCCCCGTAAATGTTGCACATACCATCCCATTCGGAACACCTCGGCCATTTCTTAAAATAACCTCGGAGGTAATGGGGAGCCATTTTTGAAAGTAGGTCAGCAACGAAGGGCCAATCGTATCTACTCGGCAATCCCCGTAACAAGCCGGGGGTTGCCGAAAAGAGCCGATTGACAAAATATGAAACAAAGATGTGTTGATATGATCATCTTTAATGAAAAGGGTAAAAACCCCATTCATATTGTGATATATAACCAATTTGTGTGTATTCAATAACATATTTAGTGCCTGTGTGCATTTTGCGTTATCCGCCGGAAATAAGGCGAATTACCCCAGGATTTCTGGTGTATTCATGTACTGCCTACGAGGTATATCTGCCGACTTGTTACGGGGATTGCCGAGTAGATACGATTGATACCATCCCACCCCAACTTATACCGGGTTATTTCTCGACACTTTATGTGATTTCTTTTCCTTTTTTCATTCATTTATAGCTTCGTAATGTATTGTAATGTACCCTTATTGTATATATGTTATACTTGGGTTAAATAAAGTTCTGTTCTGCTCTGTAATACAGTCTTTCAGGGAGGTCCACAATGCAACAGTGGCTGGAGTAGTTCCGGTTTCATTTAGTAATGGCGGATTAAATGAGAGCTGAATAACGCATCAAATGCATGATATTCCATAAGTTAAAAAGGAATTTTAGTCCGCTCAAAAAAGGAAACTTGTTCATAGATTTGCTGTTGTAAAGAAGGAATAAAAAAAAACATTGAATAAAGATTTTTGTTGCATTTAATTATCCATAATTAACGTTAAAAACAATTGGTCAATTGTGTTAGAGTACGTGTTTTTCCAGTCGATATAGATTCCCTTTGGATTGAATTTTGTTGAACAGAAGTTGCTCGCAAAATTTATGATATCGAAAAGCACTTTAGATCAATAATAACATGTTTTTTATGAGAACTTTAATTCACCTACCTGTGGTTGTGAATCGCATCCAAATGTAAAACGCTATTAAAACACAACAAATCCATATTTTTCTGCTTGTTGAAACTCCATGTATATCCAAATACAATAAAATGACAATGGACACAGGGTTGTCTTTAATATTTTGAAGGGACTCCGGATGGCTGATTGATGATTACAGAGGCTGTCGATCGGCGAAACAATAAATGGTGTGTGATTTAAGGGAGGTTTGGGCGAAATAGAATTAAAAGAAACAAACGATATTGTCTATGTTGTAATTCAAATGACATCGAAGATGAATTCCACTTTATTTGTGTCTGTGTTTGTTTTAATAATCAACGGAAAAAGTAATTGAAGGAATTTTACTATAACAGACCAAATATGTTTAAATTTATTGAACTCATGAAATCAACAGATAAAAATACACAATTTAGAGTTGCAAAATACGCAAAGGAAGCCTTTTCACTCAGAAATTCAATTGTATAGTTGTGGTTGTTGTTGTATTTTTTCTTTTGAATTCACCCTCATGATATGTATCTTTTTTCATACACCATGTGATATATTTGTTTTTCATGCTATGTATGTATGATGATGTACTATGTACAAGTCGTGAAATAAAAATCTATTCTGTTCTGTTCTGTTTGAGCATATGGTGCAAATGTGACAGATTAGTGTGA
The DNA here is from genome assembly GCA_947846245.1 of Cerastoderma edule. Taxonomy (NCBI): domain Eukaryota; kingdom Metazoa; phylum Mollusca; class Bivalvia; order Cardiida; family Cardiidae; genus Cerastoderma; species Cerastoderma edule. Next base: position 54,304,637 of record OX401405.1, on the reverse strand, counting down.
CTTTGCATCGCAAGCCTTTATCCTTCTGACCGAAGTTGATTGCCCTTTTTTATGTAATTAAGAAATTAAACTGAAAACAATCAAATGAATTGAATACAAGACATTACCTTCCAACAAAAGACCTAATAAACATATTGTTAAGGCTTTTGTTCAAACAAACAAACAACTAAAATAACTCGATATAAGGACAAAATGGAATAAAAGTAATCTTTAAACGGCATTTAAACAAATAAAACCAATGACAAATAAATATAGTCTTTGATTTAAGTAATAATGACGTTTCAAAAATAAATCAAAATTCAATCCGTTGATGAAAAACGATCAGTTGCGTTGTTAATATTCGAGATAGATTACATACCAAAACCGGGATACAGACAATTCCGCACTAGGACAATAACCCACTAGGACAATAACCCACAGGACAATTACCCACTGGACAATTACCCACTGGACAATACCATAGTCATTTGCTTCTTAAAGCGAAATAATTACTTGATTGGTGTTTGAAAGTTAGTTTTGGGTAACCTGGTCTGCACGGGCAGTCCTGAAGGACATGTATTCAAGTAGAGTGAATGTTATTGGTGTGTTTTAAAAGAGGGCAATGTGATCATAACTCGGTAAGTATAACAAATTTCAGGCGTCTTCACTTGCATAATACACTTCTACGCCCGATAATTCAAATAAATATTTCTATATCTAAGTGTCAATAACATACATAATCAGTTACATCCACGTCAAACATTGCCATGTCGTAAGAAACATAAAAATATATGCATATGGCCATTAAGATTAGAGTTATTAGAAACTGTCACAGTTATTAACAATAAAACATACATCGAACATTAATCATAATTACAACGTAAAATCAAGATTCTGTTGCTATCTTTTTTGTAAAGCAAAATATGAAATATTTCTAGATGGAAGAAGAAGTAAGGAGTGCATATTGGCACTATCGCGCATGACTAAAATGTTTTAAGAAATCGAATATTTGATCGAAAAAGAATCAATATAGCAACTGATTAATGCAATAGATAAAATGGCTGAATATGAGTTTAAAAATGTATAAAAATAAATTACATTATCTCTTATAAGTATGCTTTCACTCGTTACAATTATAATTTTTAATATTCAGCTTTATTTTTCACAAATGTTATGTTAGCTTTTCAGTATCAATGCATTGAAGAGTGGCTTTGAACAAGCTTTAAGCTTCCTTCACAATCGATGTAAAACATATACGGTGAATTATAATATTTCTGTTTGTTTGTTCTCATGGGATGTTGTAGCAATCCTTCCCTTCGGAACAGGTTGTATATGCGGTACATGGAAGACGCTGTCTACGACAACCTTGCGACATGACTCTCCGTTGTATGTTCCCCTTCTGAATATAGTATTTACAGCAGATTGTGGCAAACAGCTTGGATGGGGCTGCCCATACCCACTGAGTAATCTTCGGTGCTAATCTTCATCTCCCATCCATATGTGTTCTTTTTAAAAACTTTGTCTCTTGGCTTTCATAGAATAATTTCAGCGGCAGATCTTGGGATTTTCTCTTTCCATTTAAAGAGCCAGAAACATGCTGCCTGCATCTTTTTCCTTTCTGAAAGGTTATACATAGCATTGATGTACAACTTTGCTGCTTTTACAAGACATTTGTTGCTTCTTTGGTGCTTTGACCCTTTTCATGATTTTGGACAGATTCAAAAAGTTATCACCAGAAAAGCCCATTAGCGCAACTTAAATGTGAAAGTTAACCAGAAATAACCCAGATTAGCAAGTTTTATAATTCAGATTTCCTGATTCTTCACCTCTTACCTTGACAGTTGATACACACATTTTTGAACCGACCGATCAGAATTCAATATGTAAACAAACAGGCTGCTGATAAACATGATTGAATTGGAGACACTATATTTCAAGCACAAAATAACTTATTTTAAATGTCTCTATTTAATATGGTCTCAATGCATTCCTAAACGTATTCTCATTACTTTTATGAACATATTTAAAGAACTCGATATTTTTTTTCAGTTATTTATTTGTACTCTTTTCCTTTGATCTGCCTTTAAAGGAACTAATCTAGTCAATCCAGGATTGACCCTCTTCGTCTATTCAAGGCCGATAATCCATACAGATTTGGGACTTTGGGACGATAACCAAAGCAGATTATTTCAATGGTAATACAGCTATTATCTCCCTTTTACTTAAATTGTTTAACTCTTTCAAGCTGCACAGCAAGCATTAAGAACTTTTACACAGATGTTTGTTTAAATATTTTGGTGGCTCTCTATTTGATTTTTGTTGTTTACTTGCTATCAATGTGTATCCTGATCTGAATTGTATAACTGGGGCTCATTACAATAGTGCATCATGTGCATTTTGATTTTCTTCTATTTCTGGTGATGTTCTGTTTTGCATTTTGATAGAGACAAGTTTCTTTGTTTACATGTTGAGTAATTCTAGTCTTTGTATCTTCTGTAACCGACGTCCCCGAGTTTGACTAAAGTATAAAGTAAAACTTTACAAGAAACCTTACATGCCATATCTTTTCTTAAAGGTGTCGGGAAGACAAACCCCAATGCCGATCGGCAGCCATATTTAATTTATGCGAATTATGCAAATTGGCCAAAGTTGCCAGAGTGGCAACCTCGCTCAATATGATGAAGTACGCATATAGTCTAAGAATCAGCAATAAAACTTCATGTTACTCATAATTTCTAAATTCCGAAAATTTCGCCTGGACTAATGCAAATAGGGCAAAAAGTGACATTTTCCATGGACAAAACGTCTTTTTCAAAAGGATTTGTGTCACTTTACATCACGTTTCAACGAAGTCTGCAGTTTAAGAGGATACACATTCAAGACCCTTGTCAACATTGTGAAGCATACCGACGTTAAGAACAGAACGATAGTGCAGAGCAATGCAGACAGCAATAGAAAAGGGTCACTTTGAGTAAATTTTGAGCGAATTTTCAGGCATTTTACCGACTGTGAGGTCATTCAATTACACTTTGCTCTAGGGAAAAGGTGTCGACGAATAGAAAGATACAAAGTGTTCCCTCTAAGCCAATGAACACACACCATAACGGTGACTGTCGAGTTTGTCCAACCCACTGCTGTATCACCCGGGTGGTCGGGCGGAAGTTTGACTCTCGTACTGACAACACGTCTTTTCCCGGAGCTCCTACAGAAATCTTCTTTCCTACCACTACCTCTAAATGATCTCTTCATACCTTAAAGGCACATAAAAGGAGATAAGTAGAAATAAATTACTAAAAATATATGGAGTTCTTTTATTATTTTCATAAAAGTCATGACAATTAATTAACGAATGCATTGAGACCCTATTAAATAGACTCCTTTAACATAAGTTATTTTGTGCTTGAAATATAGTAGTCTCCAATTAAATCATGTTTATCAACAATCTGTTTGTTTACATATTCAAAACAACGAATTCTGATTGGTCGGTTCAAACATTTGTGTATCAACTGTCAAGGTCAGGGGTGAAGAATCACAAAATTAAATTGGTTAATATGGGTTAATTCTTGTTGGCTTTCACGTTTAAGTTGTGCTGATGGGCTTTTTTGGTGATAACTATTTGAATCTCTCAATAAATTTACCAATTGATATAGTTTTATATAGCATTAATCTCCTTTTATGTGCCTTTAAGGTTAAACATCAATATCCAGTCATAACAAGTACCCTCCCTTCCTTTCATTACCTCTAAACGGTTCCTTCATGCCTTTTAAGGCAATCGATGTTGAGTCAAACACAGTACCCTTCCTCTCAGTTGGTTGTATTCAATCAGTTAGTTTCCTTTAGTTATCCACTTCTTCATAGACATGGGGATGACATTCGGATATTTTCGTATAAGAGTCTGTCTTACCATGCACTTACCATCCAACTCAAAGAGGTAACATCAACTTTAATCAATTTACCTATGGAAGTATGTGATGGTGATCTATTGTATGACTTCTTTATCGGACTTCGATGCACACATCACATTAACTTCAAAAAAGAAATTATAACATACACGGGCCACTCAATAAAGTCAATGCTTTGGGTGTATTCTACATTAACGTTTCAAACATGCTGCTTGTTCAGTACATTCTATATTATTTGACTGCGTGGCACATTTCTCCAGATATAAAACGGGTTTTACAAGGTTTAGTTACTATACTTAATGGAATCATTAGGTATCAAGAACTTAACTACCCACTGTATTAGCGTACGTTACACATGGCGCTAAGTGATGAAGCTAGTCTGTCTCAGCTTAGCACAGTTCTTCCCATTGGGTCTGTGTGGCCGAGTCATTAAGGTGTTTAAAATAAAAGTTGAGATTCCCTTGTCTAGCGCCACTTGAACCGCTGGTTTTGTTCGAGTGTATTTTGGCTTAATTGTTTGTACTCTTTCCCTTATACAGGTTAACCCAAGGGAAATCGCGATGCAACTGAAAAAGTCTTAGTGCATCGTAAGTCACTATTCTATTTACCATCTCAACTAAATAGATATCTTGCCAATGTTCCTTTAATCTTTGAAACCACTCTAAGGACGTATTGCGAAAGCAGAAACCTAACGAAACACATCTGTCTACACTAAGATTCTTATGATATAACAACTGGAAACCACCATGGACTTTTCAAACAAACACATTTGAGGGTACAGCATCAGCGTCTTTAGCCCTTGGTGCTTACAGATATGGTAAAGAGACTTGATCGACCATTATACCCATGATTGTTTGGGTATGAGGACATATAGACTGTCTTGATCCTCACCCAGAGCTCCACGTGTTTCTAAAAGCGAAGCCATAAGAAGGAATGGTTTGATAGTAAGCACTTTGTTTGGTACATTAACGAGTCTGACAAAATGATATCTCTGCATCCGTTATTAGATAATATTGAACATTTACGAGTAAAAGTTTCCCTTTTGTCACAGGGTTTTTATCAGAATTTCCTGCTGTTTGTGTTCCTAAAAGCGATGATAACACGAGAAAATCTTTTGATAGGAGGACTACCTTTGATACAATAGCGAGCGAGAAGACGCATCCGCAGGTTTCCCTTTTATCACAGGGTTTTTATCAGGATTCTTTGCGGTACGTGTTTCTAAAAGCGATGATAACACGAGAAAATCTTTTGATAGGAGGACTACGTTTGATACAATAGCGAGCGAAAAGATGTATATGTAGAGACGAACAGACACCAATAAACACATACGAGCAATAATCCTTTTATCACAGCGGTTTATTAGAAAAGAATCCTCAGTTGCAGGTGTTTCTTAAAGCGATAAAATACATGGGGATGGTTTAAAATGAGGTCTATTTTTGGTATAAAAACTAGTCAATTAGCATGATTATTCCATTAAGACAGATATGCATCACTGCACCCGGGTGCACACTACATACACTAAATGCAAACACGCTATTGTGGGGGTAAGTGGATCATTTAACAAATCGCTCTCTCATTTTAAAACAAAATCAACTATTTTACTGACATAAAGACCAAACGTAGTTAGTTGCCGAACACGTATACACCATACAAATGCATAGAAATGCATACAACGCAATACAAAAAATTTCATAATTCGATTTTTTTTTTTTTTTTCGATAATTGATGGAAAGAACCGACGGTATTCCCTAGGTTAGCCGGGAAGCGTGTGGTGAGAGTTGGAGGTGAGAGGGGGCTAATTCTCATTCAAATCCAAATCTACCCGTGTATACTTTGAATCATACTAATAAACACACTACAGCATATTGACTCATGTTGACGAATCTGACGCTTGAGACTTCAGAAACAATTTTGTCAGAATGGTTTATCCAAAAAATCTCAAACACTTCCCTTTTTTCTAAATGGCATTTTGCCGTCGGCTGCTACTTTTCAAGTTGGTCCCCTCAGCAAAGTTTCAATGACCTAATGATTTATCAAAGACATGTTTCTCATCTTATCAAAATGTTTTTTTGATATTCTGTTGAAAATATGATCAAATGAACAATTAGTACGGGATGAAATAAGTTTCAATAATCTGCAAATTATCGCTAATAACGGAAGCAGACGATGTTTCAAAAAATAAGTTTTTGTACAACAAAAAGTTCTTCATGTTTCTATAACATTAAGCAAAATGCCAAAAACTCCAGGGGAAGTGATGATACAAATAAGAAATGTTGAAAACTACATTAAGGTAGAAATCAAAATCAGCTATTTTGAAACTCAATAATATTCGTCGGACTACTGCGCCTGTTCTCGATAGACATCAGTTGGGGTCGGAATTATTCGATCTAATGCGAACGACCGAAGTAATCCGATGAAAGAATTCATTTTAAAATGGTGGTTTATGGATATTCTACTTTAAACAATGCAAAAAGAGACTAGATTGAAATACAAGGCTAAAAATGGGGCGTTACATTCAGGAATATGTTATTCTTTAGGTTGTTAACTTTTAAATATGACATTAACCCGTGTTCCATGACGGATTAATGAGCTGTTACCGAACATATGATCAATGATATCTAAAGGACGCTAAACCCGAACTGATGGGTGATGATCTATCTTAGGATGAAAGGAATAGACTTCTATGTTTCGACTTGTACATTAATACACCATTATGCATACGTAGCATGATAGATAAATAGAAAACATGGAAAATAAATGAAATAAAAATAAATAAATAAGTAGAGATACACGTCATGAGGATGAATTCATAAAAACTAAACAATTGTATTTCTTACTAAAAAAGCTTTTTTTTCACGTAATTAGCATCTCTGGACAACGTGTTTTTATTTCTGGATTCTATTAGTTCAATAAATATATTGATCTGCTATGGTAACATTTTTTAGAAATTCTTTTCATTTTGGTTATGGATACAAGTGCAGATACATAAAAATAAGAAATTCATAGTCGAATTGAAGATTAAACAATATCGTTCATTTCGTTTATTCTATCTCGTCCAAACCTCCCTGTTTGTATTCCCAATGTGTCTTTTTTTATACTGAGAGTATAATTCGTAAGGAGTTTGACAACACGTCGAAAAAAGACCCACATTCAAAATCCGTCTGAAAACACTTGTAAGTAACTAAAATGGTGTTACCAATGGAATGGTGTCATTGTTGAATAAAGTTTCAATTAATTAAACCTGAATTTCAGTGTTCGTTTTGACGCTGTAGCTTGTCACATAGGCTCAATGCTCTGTTTTTGATGCATTTTTCTTTTTCAACTTTTTTTGTTTCAATAACAGTTTTAACTTCATAGCAACTGAACACTAAATGAGTTCTGATAACACTATTTAACGCTGAACTCGTGGACAGCAGAAAGTTCTATAAACAACAAACAAGGTAAACCATAGTTAAGCAACAAATATTAAAGTACTCGTATAGAGACGCACAGTCGAAGACTTAAAAAAGGCAAAAAGACAGAAGAAAAAAAAAAACGAAATTGCACTTTGTATTCCCTGCGTGGTTTATTTCACCAACTGCTTTTCAATAATCTTGCTATCAAATTGATTATTCAAGAAAGAATCACATTAAGGGGAAATGAGTTACTGAAGAAATTGCCTTTGCTATCATTTTCATTTTCACCATCCTAAAAAAAATAAGGCAGCTTTAATATGTTTCTCTTTTAAACATCGGATGTCTTATAAATTCTCCTTCATGGTTTGCTTATATTTAGCGTAACTAAATGCAACTAGTAATTGGCGTCATAACTGTTTTACCTTTATAACAAGTCATTTAATCTTCCTTAAAGATAACTCTAGTTTAACAGGTGATCTTTGACAAGACGTTTCAGAGCCACTGCCTAATATGAATACAGGTGAATCAATTAAAGTCGTAACATAACTCAATAAAAGTGTTGACAGAGCGATAAACCCCAGTTAAACAAACACTAATGAATTTAATGCACAGGTCGGTTTTTTTTTAGGTTTAATGCATATTACAGGGTGGGTGCACATTAACCTTTTAGCACTAACCTTCCCGATCTGGCGACACATTAATGCTTAGTAGGGCAAATTGATATCATTCCATCTCCAATGCGAACGTAACTCTTAGGTATGAGTGAGAAAATGTCATTAGCAACCGCTTGACTGCTGCTAATAGCTTCGGTTGATTCAATCTGCTTGACTGTTTACCTTCGGTTATTTTGGGAGTTACCGTCAAATAACATCGACACTATAAATACCCGAATTATGTTTATTGGTGCTTCCTGTACCCTCATTGCGGACGAAAAATAAGCTCTTGTCGTAAACATTAACTTTATATATCGTTTGATTTATATCAAGTGATTCATTTTCTGTTTATGTTGATTGCATTAAGAAAGGACGCATGGGTGACAAAACGCGGGTCGACGATAAGGAGATAGATCTATTAGAGGTATGGATTTTGTTGAAATTTCTTTTCATAATGCACGTTGGATTGGTACGAAGTTTCATACCGTTTCGACATTTTCTTTTTACTAAGACGCGTAGAATCCTTAGTCCATTGGACTATACATACCATAATTGAGGCCTACAAGTTTATTGCTTAAAAAAATGCGCAAGACCCCATATACACATCGAATCAATCACAATCAAAATGGGTTCTGTAGATACTAACACCTTCGTGAAAACTTGGCCAGAAAATATTCCTGATTTACTAGTGGATAATATTAAGGAAGTCAGTTCACATGTCCACGTAGCTGATAAATTTTATCATCAGGCATGCACATTATTTTTCTAAATTCGAATGAGTTGCTATGCACCATCCAGTAAGGGTTGGTTGATCAAGTGGTATGGTGGAGACAGTAGCTCTGCAAAAAAGTATGTCTGAAAATTCCTGAAGGCGCAAGCATTATGGTAGATATACAAAGACGTTGATTTGCGACTTTGAAATGTACACATAGTAGGCTTACCATTGAAACAACTCTGTAGCATTTCGACCGTGGAACCGCTAAGGAAATTGGATCATCTGTGAATATCATGAAGAAGTTTACATTCCAAATAATGCATAAACGGTACTTAGGAGCTCTACGTTAGGTATTGTTCACCAACATTTCCTGTCTGTTGACCTGATTAGGAGTTCAGTTCATTGTTTATTAAAGTCGCATCACATGTACATTTAAATTTAAAACATATAACATAAAATAGTACATATCACATGTACATTAGCCCTCCTTTGATAGGAGTATGAATTACACACTATGCTGAGTATCTAAAAATAGTCTCGGACCCGTCAGTTATGTTCGACCACTCGGTGTATAGACGGACACTGATACCACGAGAGCATGGGCGCTGTTATACAACTGGTTGCGTATAAGTCTTATTTTGGTGTATAAGGGTTACAAGGTATGTGACATGGCCCAAATTAGAACTGTTGAAAATTATGAAAATGTGTTCAAATTGTCGTCAATATCATGTGTATTTCAATGGAACCCAGACAAGGGCAGTCAGAAAACAAATGTAAATCATCGACGATAAAGTCTGTGCTGAAAAAGACGTTAAAATCTAGATATTTGAGACCAAGACATTTCATTACAATGCTACCGCCCTTTATTTCAAGAGTTGGTCTCTTAGTGAACACGCTTTGCCGAAGCCTGACAATTAAAAGCACAAAGAGGGGTCATGTGATTCCACATTCTGTGCTCTTATCACGATTCCGTCAGAGAAATCTATAACATAATGCATCGTTGTTTCAGGACATCCGGAGATACGGAAAGAACCATGAAGTGGACGACACCGAATACTTCACCCTGCCTCCCAAACGGATCGAAATGATGACGGACTGGAGAAAATGGCGGACCAGCATCAATGGCGTCATGTCTGACCTCATTGGGAAGACCTCTACCGGAAATGACACGCTCACGCTGGATCCCCGCATGAAGGCGCCGGACTTCTTCAAGGGCGACATGTCTATTCACGGACAGAGACTTAAAGACGAGTATGGCGGGAAACCAATCGACGAAACTGATGATCAGAGTATAAGGGTAGAAAAGAGAATTATCGATGAGAATTTTTTCTTGTTTGGAATTCCGCGAATCTCTCTGCAGCGGATTGAACAGCGGAATGATAGATTGGCCAGCCAAAGCAGACGGCCTTCGAGGTCGTCTGTGCACGGCCTCTCGGTAACCAAATACGAAAATGACAGGGGAAATAGACTAGGGAGCAAGAGAGATCCGGCATATGTGTATAATACGATGTGGCGAAAATGACTTTTACAGTAAGTTTATGGTTTGGAAATCAATCGCTTTGGAGCTATTTAACAGTAAAAGAAGAATTAATCGTTAACGGAAGGACCGGATTCGTTGAGCAGGTTCGTGTTCAAATATCATGCAATGCACACTCTTGAGGAGCTAATGTTATTTTCGGAACTAAAATGCAAAGTTGAGAAACATACGCGTTGCGGGTGTATAGATATTTTAATTCAACAATGAACGGCATTGTTTTCCATTGATTGGATGTGATATTTTTTCCTTAGAGGACCGAGCTCGTTAGATTAACGTGAACGATTTACTATTTCCCTTTCAGATAGCAACAAAGGAACAATAAAGATCAAATGCTTTTTAGTTTGAACTGCAGGATCTTTCTCCCTATATGAATGAACGGCTCTTTGGCAAGACGTAATCCCCTTTTATGAACGAAAGCTAAAAAAGTAAGACTTAAAACAATTGGAGTATGATCATGTTTGAAGTTCCGAACGAAACCATCTCATGCATTGAAAATGATACTTCGATCAACAGAGCCAACGTTACCCCAAAGAAATGTCTATAAATGAAAATCTGAAATGTGTTAACTGTATTTTTGGAATGACAACTTAATGAAGAACTCCGTGTTGAGAAAGGAAAGCTCAGATGTAATTGAATGCATAAAATGAGAAATTAAAGCTTTAAAATATGAATGAAAACTATTTGTTTATGGATAAAATTTAAAATGCTAGTGGAATCTCTGTTGTCAATGAAAGCTCAAACTCATGTGTTTAGAAATTAAGGCTCAAATGGCAAGGAAAACTACTTGTTGAAAGGGAAAAGGTCAACTGTGAGTGAGAAATCTTGTGTTGAGAAACATTTCAAGCTCAAATGTTAGGGAAAACTTGATGCTGAGGAACAAAGGCTCAGATGACAGGACTATTTCATAAGGAAGGAGATATCTAGACTAAGAGGACCAATCTGAACACATCGGGTTTTTCCAATGAAAACACCTCAGAAATAGTAGGGATGACGCCATATTGGTTCCCACGGAATGACATCACTTCACTTTCGTTTTAAAAAATGGATCTTAAATGTGAAATCTAAAAAGTCATTTTATTTGATTAAGGAAACAACTATATGTGTCACAACTTTTGATTTCGCTATTTCGTATGAGTTTCCGATAAAAAAAACGATTTAAAATGATGTCCAACACTTCCATATACATTGAACTACTTACTTGCACGCTTAAAAAAGGTGTTAATCGCCGGGGCGGATTAACCCGAAAAAGTGTAACCCTACACTTATATCTGAGGTATATTTCACATCTCACGGAAATACCCGAGTAGTTCCGATTGTAAGAGGACATGTATGCTCTTGAGGAACAAACACTTAAATGACTGATCTTCACGCATTTAGAGGTACAAACGTTCAAATGTTTTTATGTAAGCTGAAACGGTAGGACATAACTTATTTCAAAGAATCGAAATACAGGAATAAATCCCCTTTGAAGAAGGTGTGGTGGCACCAAAGGCCTAAAACCATTTTCTCGTTTAAAGGATAAAACACCAAACGAACAGACCTCACTTTTCTGGCACAAAATGCAGGAATAAAACTCTTTTGGGGAATGAAAGCTCCGTTGGTATATTTGTAACAACTAGAGCTTACCTTTCAAAAAAGTATCTTAACCCTTTCCCAAACAACAAATTTTCGACTGTCCCAATTCGAAAGAGTTTGCAGACGACATTTCAAAATGTAATGAAATTTGAAAATTATCTTCTGATAGGGCAGAAAACATTGTGGGAAAAGGAAAAATTGCTTGATACGAGCAATTTCTCCTTTTCCCACAATGTCTTCTAAAGTCGTCTGCATCAAAGTGGTCAAATGTCGTTATTGTTTGGGAAAGGGTAAAGGACCTTTTGAATAACAGTACCGACATATGTTCTGCCACACTGACAATTAGACATACGGGAATAAATCGAAATGACTTCCCACTACAAGGGTAGGGGACATGATGCTGTAATGCAATCCTATCATGGCGAAACAAACAGTACGGGGGGATTCATTGTGACAGTGCGAAACAAACAGTACGGGGGAATTCATTGTGACAGTGCGAAACAAACAGTACGGGGGATTCATTGTGACAGTGCGAAACAAACAGTACGGGGGATTCATTGTGACAGTGCGAAACAAACAGTATTCATTGTGACAGTGCGAAACAAACAGTACGGGGGTTTCATTGTGACAGTGCGAAACAAACAGTACGGGGGATTCATTGTGACAGTGCGAAACAAACAGTACGGGGGGATTCATTGTGACAGTGCGAAACAAACAGTACGGGGGTTTCATTGTGACAGTGCGAAACAAACAGTACGGGGGATTCATTGTGACAGTGCGAAACAAACAGTACGGGGGATTCATTGTGACAGTGCGAAACAAACAGTACGGGGGATTCATTGTGACAGTGCGAAACAAACAGTACGGGGGATTCATTGTGACAGTGCGAAATGTTTGAATAACCCCTCACATATAGTTATACTCATTCAAAAAACCGTCATTTAAATCCAGGTGAGACACCTCTTAAACCTTTACCAAACGCCAAATTGTCGACTGTCCCAAATTGAATGAGTTTGAAGACATTTCAAAATGTGATAAAATTGAAAAATAATCATCTTATATGACGTAAAACATTGTGGGAAAAGGAGACATTGATCGTTAAAAGCAATTAATCCTTTTCCCCAAAATTTCTTCCAGAGTTGTTTGCAACAAACTGCTTAGATGTCGTTACTGTTTGGTGATGGGTTAATTCAGTCAACCATGCCAAATCAATCGGTACCCAGTCGGTGTGACATTCGGTTTATAGTTTATAGCGACATGTTTCACTGGGCGGGAGTGACTTACTTCTATTTAAGCAGATAAACGCTTAAAATGCTGAGTAATTTTCTCAAAATATATTTATGTGTCGTCTGCTTTCCAAAACCTTGAATAACTGCTTACTTTTGATGAGGAATGATACTCAGAGTAACTTACATGTTAGATCACAGACCAGCCGCCAAGTAAATTGGCGGCTGGCCTGGATCTAACATGTTTGCAAAACCATGAAGTCGGTTCCAGCACTATAAGGGTTAACTCTTTGCACAATATAACGCAAATCTAAATATCCTTCTACAGAAATCTCTATCCTGAAATCAATACGGAGAAAAGAGCTTACAGCTCATCAAAAGCAATTTTTCTTTTAACCCCAATAATGTGTATCTAAGCAAGCAATATTTCCTCGTCAGTTTTTACCCCAAATGTCTTTTCTTTACCTCTGTTCAATTTGGGGGCAGTCAAAACTTGGATGCATGAGAGAAATAAATCAACTTCAAGTGCATCTTTGTTGTCTCTCTTATCTAGTTAATTTATTCACAAATGGGTAACGCCTACAGGCTTTACCCATAACTATAACTCAGTGAGTATCATATACGAGTGAAGCTGTTGTGCAATTTTAAAGAAATTGGTTTTAAACTTCCCAAATTTTCTCACACCTGTGAATAAGTCCCTTATATGAACAGAGAAAAGTGTATAATACTCGCATGCTAGTTCTTTCAATTTCGAAAAAGACATTCATTTTGGAATCCCAGGCTGATAGGTGTTAAAGATGCCAGGCTTCTTTCTCTTATTCTTTTTTTCTTCGATTAACCCTTTACCAAACGCAAAATTTGCGCCTCTCCAAAATTGAAATAGTTTGCAGACGACATTTCAAAATGTGATGAAATTGGAAAATAGTCTTCTGATAGGACAGAACACATTATGGGAAATACTCAGAGCAATTTCTCGTTTTCCCACTATGTTTTCCAGAGTCGTCTGCAACAAAGTGATTAAATGTCGTTATTGTTTGGTAATGGGTTAAAACAAAACTCATTTATTCCACTACCCTCTCCTCAATTGGGTGTTAGGCCAGGAGCAAACACCATAAACTTATATACCCATAAGGTCCAAGTACAGTTTGTTAGAATCATTGATATTCTGTAAAATCTTATGAACGGTCTATTCATGTAAGATACAACCAACACCCATAGTTGTATGGATTAACTCTAAATAAGCACTAATATTCAAATACCAAAAGTCGACTGCAAACACTTCAGAATTTAATTCAAAATGTTTTAACAATTCCATCAACAACAAAAAGACTCTATTTTTACATGTTTATTCCTCATAAACGGCAAGATATCACAAACTTAAAACGTGGTCTATTTACAATTTGGACAAAACGTGAATAAGTATGTAACATGTAATGTGACAGTTTACTAAAATATCAATTATTATAAAGAGGTGATATTGTGGTAAATGAAAATCTTTAGAGCAAGTCATACATAACGTTGAAAGACTTCATGCTTTACCAAACGCCAAATGCTCGACTGTCCCAAATTGAAAGTGTTTGCAGACGACATTTCAAAATGTGAGAAAATTGAAAAATAATCTTTTGATAGGGCAGAAAGCATAGTGGGAAAAGGAGAAACTGCTCATTAAGAGCAATTTCTCCTTTTCCCACAATGTTTTCCAGAACGAGCAATTTCTCCTTTTCTCACAATGTTTTCCGGAGTCATCTGCAACAAACTGGTCAAATGTCGTTATTGTTTAGTAATAGGCTTACGAGGTTTAGTACCGAGCATTGGGCATGGTCTGGACAATATTCTAGATTAAGCCCGAATCATAATTTTTTAAAGTACAGTCATCTTGTTATATGCAGCCATAGCAACGAGACATAATTATGGTGAGTAAGACAACTAACATCTCACTACAGGACACCAACCATTTAGAAAGCTCCAGTAAGAGCTTTCCGAATAACTTTCGTCTAGTTTTAAGAAAAACTCAACCTTAACTCTTAGAACGCTAGGCAATTTTCGAAAGTTATATTTTTGTGGTGTCTGCTTTCCAAAACCTCAAATATCTGCTTAATCTTGATGAGGAAAGATATTCAGAGTAGCAAAAAGGTTAGATCACAGGCCAGTTTAATTGGCGACTGGTCTGGATCGAACCTGTTTGCATAAGCATGAGGTTTGTTCCAGCACTATAGGGGTTGATGATTTTTCACACAAAGTGTTCCACATAACTAACAACTCAACTAATCAGTCATTCCAAACGGCTCAGTGAGAGCTGTATAAATTACTTGTGACTATATCCTATATTGAGATAACCCCAGTCTAAATAAAATTTCACACACCATATAAGAGTGGTTGCTTATACCAATATTGGCTGTATTTGCAGCTAAGAAATAACAAATTTAAATGGATTTCATAATTCTAAATGATATTTGTTTTCATTAAATCTTGCGATTCTCTATTACATGCAGCAAATATCCATAATAACAATGAAGAAGGCTTGTAGGATTATCATCTCAGGTAAGATTGCTTAACTAGCAATTTTACCTTTTTTCACTAATAAATCAATATATTCACCTGTACATGTAGGATTGAATTTTTTTGAAAAATGAGTTATTTCTCATGTGATTGGTTTTATGGCATTTAACTTCATATCAACATTTTCTTAGTTATGCGACAGCTTTCCTGTATCCACCAGTACTAGGATTGAGCTTTAAAGTGACTTGCCAAAGGTCACTTCCATTAAAGTGGAGCTCGAACCTTGGACCCCCAAGTCCGCCACATTAACCACTGGTTCACACAGGACCCCCTGCTCATGTGAGATCAAAGATCAATTGCGGGAAATCTAAAAGGAACTTTATTTTTTCGATACATTAAAGGAACCTTAATTTTTTTTTCAAGGAATATTGAAGATATTTATTCTCACAAAGCTTTCATGGAAATATCTTACCTAATCTTTTCAAAACACAAGCAAATTCTGTCACCAAAATCAACCAGCTTATAGAAAAAGGAAAATGCATTGACCGGTGATAATATTTTAACCGAAGAAGACAATTATTTCAAGATTAAAATCTCAATCTGTAAAATAATCCTTTTATTGAGACATATTCTGCAAATATTTTATTTCATAAATATGCTAATCAACACACTTTCAGTTAAATTGGATCCATTTTTCAAATGTATATTGTATGCACTCATCAAAGCTAAGTCATTTAAATAGATAAATAAAATATTTTCTTTATGTACAAAATAAGTCCTAAGTGGAATTTTCATAGAAATCTTTGTGAGAACCCCTAACTAGAACCAAATTTCATTTGACCCACCAAATACTTTTCAAGTGTATTCTAATAATATAACAAAAGGCACATTTGTTTGATTTCATTTCCCTATTTCCTTATACATATGGATAAACCCTTAGAATGCCTGGTGATTTTCTTAAAATAGATTTTTATGTAATCTACTTTCCAAAACTTTAAAAATCTTTTTAATTTTGATGAGAAAAGACAACCGGAGTAACAAGCAGGTTAGATTACAGGCCAGCTGCCAATTTACTTGGCAGCTGGCCTGGATTTAACCTGTTTGCATAAGTATTTATTTGGTTCCAGCACTAAAAGGATTAATCCACATGCAGTAGAGGTCATTTGAAACATTGAAGGAAAAGGGAGAGTTGCCTCATAAAGAGCAATATCCATGTTTGTAACAATGATCTCTAAAGACTTTTACACTTATGAAGCAGTTTACTTTAGAGATCCTCTTGTTACTTTGATAAAGAATTTAGAGGTTCACAGAAATGAGGAAATTTGAAAAAAAAGCACAACATCTGTTCTCTTATATGATACATACCAAGGAAGATTCATTGGAAGCAAATTATATCGTTTTTAATTCTTTAAAGTGTAAATACAGTGAATTAACCTGTTTTTTTTTCCAAAAGCGTTTTTTTGTCCAAAAACGTGACATTGATTTGAGATTTGCAGCATATAAACTGGACATACTTAGATAAATTAACACTTTCTGAATAAGTTTTACTTTAAATAGCCACTTTTAATTATATATCAAACAATAACATAAAAACTGCATTGTTTAAACAAGATTTTATTTTGACTTCAAAATTTCCTATTCTGTAAACAAATACCTTTAATTGTTGCCTGTTTGAATTGACTGAAACAGGGAAAAGGATGAATTAAGCTAATTAACTTATACACTAAGACAGTGAATAAAAACTTATTGAACTGTTGTGGACACCCATAAAAGTGCATATTTGATGCATATGTGAACAAAAATTGAATAAATAAGTTTCTCTATACAATGGTTTAATGTTATGTCAACTTTTCAGTTATATTACAGCTTTCCTCGATTCACCAGTACTAGGCTAGGGCTCTGAAGTATCAACCCCTCACAAAACCTGCACTCTATAACTCAAAAAAACCTTAAAACAAAAGTAGAAAGCTACTGTTGGGACTTGAACCTAGGACTTCAGAGTTCTTAAACTACCACCTTAACCACTGTGTCACGCAAGACCCAAATCAATAAGACAGTCATGCAAAAGTTGAGCATGATTCATAACCATGACCTTTATGTCCTTAAGCTGAACATATACCCCACAAGTGAAGGATGCATTTCTCACATTTACTGGAGGATAGTGTAAACCATGGGTAAAGTATTGGCCTCAGGACACAAGTGTTCTGGGTTAATTCCATGCAATACCAGGTTCTATTTTTGGCCTTTCTTTTAAGCCTTATAGTGCTGGAACCATCTTCATGCTTATGCAAACAGGTTAGATCGAGGCAAGCGCCAAGTAAATTGGCAACTGGTCTGTGATCTAGCCAGTTTGCTACTCTGAGTATCTTTCCTCGCCAAAAATTAAGCAGATACTTAAGGTACTGGTTTTGTATCAAGGAAGCAAAAATGGAAGTGATTAAAGTAAATTGGTAAAACCTTTTCTCACAATCCATGTAAAAAATATATAAACTAACAATCCTCTTGTATACTTAAAAGTTTGTCGCAATATTGAAAAGCTCTACATATAAGACTAGTCTTTCTGAGACATGTTTATTTAGTACAAACTGTAAACAATTGGTGGAGAATCATTTACCAAATTTTTCTTGGTAAACCATGTGGTTCTTTCAATAAAGCCCCTTAACAAAGAAACAACTATCAACAAATGCACTGGATCAATTAATATTTTGAGGGATCAATGCAAGACTACAGTAAGTGCTTCACAAACATGAAGCACAAACATGAAGCACTTACTATAGTATTGCACTGAACCCTCCATTTATCACAAAGACAAAAGACACAACTTGTGTTCAAGAATACTTACACAAAGTCCTTCACTTTTTAACAGTCTTGCTGCGATCCCTCAACAAGGCATTGTGGCTGATGCAGTAAAAATCTTGCCAACATTTTAATGGTTCAGTAATGTAAAATACAAAAGGCTGCACTTTGTCTTACACCCAACCCTCAACATGGTAATATAGCTAACACAATTATTCATTGCAAACATAGTAATGTTTCGGTAAGGTACAATACAAAGAGACATTTTTGTCTAGCACTGAGCCCTGAAAATGGCATTGTGGAACACACAGAGACATGCTTTGTCAACAAAGTATTGTCACAGAAGGGTACAATACAAAAGTCTTCATTTTTATCTTGCACCATACTTTTAACAAGGCATTGTGGCCGACACAGAGACAGACTTTGCCAATATATTAATTGATTTGTAGTTAGGTACAATACAAAAGGCTTTAGTTTTGTCTTGCACTAAACACTCAACGAAGCAATGTGACTGACACAGAGACATGCATAGCCGACATATTAAAGGGTCTGTAGTAATATACCATACAAAAAGGCTTTATTTTCTTCTTGCACTGAACCCTTAATAAGGCAATGTCTTCCACTGAACTCTCAACCAGGTATCGTGGCACAATCTGAGACATATATTGCCAACATGATAATGGTTCAAAAAGGTACACTACAAAAGGCTTCACTTTTGTCTGGCACTGAACGCGCCACTTTGACTTGTACACCGAGTCCTAAATAAGGCATTCAACATGGCATTGTAGCTCACACAGTTATATACTTTGCCATCATATTAATGGTTCAGTACGGTACAATGTGGGACATTGCTTTTATCTTGCACCCTCAGCATAGCATTGTGGCACATGATACAAAGACATTTGTACAGTATTTAGCGCCATATCAACAATTTTTCAGTTATGTAACAGCCTTCCTGGATTGACCAGTACAAGGCCAGAGCTCTGAAGTGTCACACAAAGACGTACATTGCCAACATATCAATGGGTCGGTAGTAATGTACACTACAAAAAGTCTTCACTTCTGTCTTTCACTGAACCAATCATGTTGTCTTGCACACTGAGACCTCAATATGGCATTGTAGCATACACAGAGGACTCCGATCCCCATCATATAAGCTGCTTCCCTGTACCAAATATGGTATACACAACCCAGCCGAACATGGCCACCACAGCCGTTTGGTTGAACACAGCAGACCAACTCTTGGTGACCTCAAGGATGTGACCGGCCATATACACCCCTATAAAGCCTGGAATGGCCCCTGCCATATTCATGATTCCTGCAAGATAAATATAAAACAAGACATGAACACTCATCCCTTAGATTGTTTGGTGATTTTCTAACAAAAAGATTTTTTTGTTGTCTGTTTTCAAAAAACTTTATATATCTACTTAATTTTGATGAGGAAGGATCCTCAAAGTTGCAAACAGGTTAGATCACAGGCCAGCCACTAATTAACTTGGCAGTCGGCATGGATCAAACCTGTTTGCATAAGCATGAAGTCTGTTGCAGCACTTTAAGGGTTAAGTGCTTATTATCACAAGAGCAATTCTAAACGGATAACAGGGTGCCATATAACATTCTTTGTTATTTGTCACAGGATCATGGACTAGAAGCAAGCACCAGTGCCAGTCAGTATTCAAGCTGCAACCACCTGTCAGTTTTCAATTTCTGTTTCATTTCCATTATTTCATTTTTTCCTTTGAAATTTCTACTTGAATCCATAAAGGTCAAAAGATAAATACAATATAATGTAAATGGTTTGTGCCTTGAAAAGGAAAAGAAATCTGTCTAGGCTTCAGTTTCGGATTTGCCTTCTGCTCATCAAATGGAATTCCTACGCCTTGCTTGATAAACTTTCTGATTAAAGCCATCAACACTTTATTCTCTGTTTAAAGGCAAGTTAAAGTGTAATTGACCAAGAAAAGTAGCCCCTACCTTTAGATTAAACAAACAGTTTCTCCTTTCACAACAAGGGTGTCTTACAAATGTCATAATGGAAATATTCTTAAACTATTTGGTTGCCTATACAATTGCTTTCAATTTGCATCAGTCTCAAAATGTCCAATGTGGGAAGGAGTTGATAATACAGATAATTTATTAGTTAGTTTATATGGGGTTTATTGCTGTATCATCAATTATTTGTGTTATAGCTTTCATACATTCAATACTACTAGACAAGGCCTTTGAAGTGTCTTAAAAAAAAAAGACACTTCCACAAAACCAGAGATACTGGTGTAACAGGCCATTTCTTCAACAAGTCAGTTTCTTCCCCCGGGGAAGAATGGGGCCGGCCCCATTCTTCCCTGGGGGAAGAAACTGGGCCGGCCTGGTTCTTCCCCGGGGGAAGAACTGGGCTAGCCCTTTGCTCCATCCCCCTCGTTTCTTCCCTGGGGGAAAAACAGGGCTGGCCCGTTTCTTTCCCCCACTCAAAATGCTAAAAACTTGCAATGAGGGAATTAACAGGTTCCCATCCTTTTCAAAACCTTTATTTGGAATAGGGAAGAATAAGTCTAGGCCATTTATACCCTCTCCCTCCAAACTATGATTTTGCGGTTAGGAAAGAATGGGCTTATGCCAAAACTAGGGGGGAAGAAATAGCCTGTTACACCTGAAGGGCTTGAACCTGGAACCGCCAAGTTCTACCCATCACCTTAACCACTGGGTCATGCAGGACTGTTACAATTCATTAATGGAATAAAACAAAGAGGCACGTAAGACTCAATAAGTGTGGTAAACATGTCTCTTTACTACTAAGAGGTCCAACTGTATACATACCAAACACAGAGCCTGCATGTTTCGGGGCTATGTCCTGAGGATTGACGAGTATTCCACTGTTATGAAAGCCACAACACGCCACAGCCGACGCCATACAAAACAGAGCGCCGCCATAGCTAGTTGTATAGGAGATGAGGATTAAAAATGTCGCTGTCCCCATCATTGTAATAGTCTGAAAAATAAATTTCCATGCAAGTCATTTTTTTTTTAAATGGGTTTTACATCACACCAATATTATTTTGAGTTATGTAGCGATGCCCGACTCTTAATGATGGAGGAAGACCCCATACTCAAATGCCCATAAGGGCTGGTCAAGGCGATAGAACCATCGGCATTCTGTAAGTCAGTCGGGAGATGCAAGTCATTTACAGAAACACTTGTTTTTAAGTGCCAAAAATAAATGAGTTGTCAATGATTATTTGGGGGTATATATATTTCATGCTGATCAAATAACAAAAAAAAAAGAAGGAAAAATAGAAAATTGTTTTACCATATGAGCAAATACTTTATTAGAGGGCCTAATTAATTACTTAATATTGTATATTTCTCTGCCATTAATAAATCAAAACATTTAAACAAATAAGTCATTTAATCTTTTATATAACTTAAAACAATAAATGTAGGTAAAAAAATACAGTGCTTATTTTTTTTTAAGTTTATGTACATAATAAAGGTTATATCACGATGCAGAATATTTCCCAGGGTTTAATAAAGAATAAAAACAACAAAAAGCTAAACATTCCTTTTTAGTTTATGAAAAAAATTGACATCTCTAATTTCACATAATTCCAATGCCAACTACATACATTCAGTAATTAGATACTTGCAGGTTAAGTCAATTAATTAGTTAAATCAGTAAATAATTGACACAAAATATAATGTTTATCAAAATATTATGATAATGAGGTGGTGAAAAACTTACATTCATAAATTTCCGTACAAAAGTAACGCTATAATCTGAAAATGCAAAAGTAATCAAAATAGTGATGAATCTTAAAATGCTAATAAGAAAATAACATTCATTTGAGTAAAGAAAAACACTGCATTCCAAGTTGTCTTGAAAGGTAAAGTGTGTCTATTTGATAGGGTTTATTCACAATTACATTTTATTTTCATTACTTTCATCATCCCAGCACAAGTGATTTGTTTAACAAATGTTTTGTTAATCAATCTTACTTTTTAGTTTAGAAGCATAACAATGGAGCCAACTTTAAAGGGACTTACTCATACATTTGTGTCCTGAGAGTAATATATGTCATAACTATTATGTACAATCGTGACTAAAACAAATACCAATTCTTTCCCAAAATCATGTTTTCGTTCAATAAAGTGAAGTGACCCGTGATTCTTTGGGAAAGCAGGTTTATAAATAGACACAACAGTTCTTTCTATCACACCTTGCAAGCATCACTTGACAAGAGCAGTTAAATGTTTCCAAATACCCACCTGACAACAGTATCTAAAAATGTCCCCTCTTATTCTAAGTTTAGATTGTTGCTTACATTAAAAAATAATAACTGTTTGTGATTTCTACAATTTAAATCTTCTATATCTTGTTTGTAGAATGGTTTTGCAAAGCTGTCAATAATCTAGACTTATGTTACTTTAAAAAATCTATGTTACCATTTCATCAGTAGAAGACAATTTATCTAAAAATGTTAAAATCCAAAAGAATAATGTAGCGTTAACTATCATTTTAAAAATCTTGTTGTATAATATGAAAAATCTTGGATGACCATCAGTGTGAAACAGTTCAATCCTGTTTAAGTTTTAGGTTTAAGACCAAACACTGAATCCGACTTAAACCTTAAAGTGCTTGTTAATTTTCTAAAATTATAATTTTGTGTTGTCTGCTTTCCAAAACATAAAAAATCTGCTTAGTTTTATTTTTTTATATGGGTTTTACATCACATCAACATTATTTCAGTTATGTAGCGATGCCCGACTCTTAATGATGGAGGAAGACCCCATACTCAACTGCCCATAAGGGCCGGTCAAGGTGGGTAGAACCATCGGCATTCGGTAAGTCAGTCGGGAGACTGCCTCTCATGAAAATACATATCCCTCTCAGGATTTGAACCCACGCGAAGAGGGGCCATGTGATTTCAAGTTCTGTACTCTAACCACTAGGCCACGGAGGCCCCTTGCTTAGTTTTAATAAGGAAAGATACTCAGAGTAGTAAACAGGTTAAATCACAGGCCAGCCGCCAATTTACTTGGCGTCTGGCCTGGATCAAACCTGTTTGCATGAGCATGAAGTCAGTTTCAGCACTATAAGGGTTAACAAGATTGGGTGTAATGATAACTTACCATTTCCTATCATATGGTCCGCTAACCAACCTCCAAATATTGAACTAGGGATAGTAACGATCCAGGGAACAACATTGAACACCCAGCCCTGTGAATTGCATAAACAATATATCGTTATAATGTTATTTGAATATCAACCAATTCTTTCACACAGCAATTTCTTCTTATGTTGGAATGTTTTATTTTGTGACTATGGAATCTCATATTTATACAGGGGGGGGGGGGCCTAAATAATATCAGTTGATATACCAACACAAGATATTTTATAGCAATATGAATAAATGTAAATGGATGTCAAGCTATGTAACTTGATACTTGGAATAAAATTGTATAAACTGAAAAAAAAAAAAAAATCGACATACAAACAAGGTCTAATTCCCTCTTCTTAACACACATGCAGGATAAATCTTAAGAATTGGTTGTGACAAAAGAAGAAATTGTTCAATATACTAGGAAAAAGGAAACATCGTTTAGTACCTACATCAAGTCAAGTAGTCTGGAATAGATTATTTTGTGGCACTTTCAGCGGTCAATGAGTTGTATTTTACAACTTTCTAACTCTTTGACTCTTTTCAAGTCACAGACAACATTACCAATTAATGCTTCTATAAACTCTCTCACACTGACTAGTTTTAATCAACTATTGAAATTTTTCGTCTTAAGTGTTGGTAGAATTGGTTTTAGTGGTTTAACACCGCTTTAAATAGTATTTCAGTCATATCATTGCAGTCAGTGAAAGAAATCATTCTATATTGGTATTTTCTCACAGTACTGCACAAAATTCTCTCCATGCCATCAACTTATTTCCCATATGAACATAGTTCATTAGTGATGAGAGATAAATAAATCATACCATTGACTTTATTGAACATCTGAAAGAGTATTGCCCAAACTGGGTATCAAACTCTGTAGCATTACATTCAAAGTTGGACACAGTTTTGACTGAACCCGAGTCATAATAATAAATGCTCAAAAACCATGCAGGAACAAAGTCGCACCACTTTATCTTTTATGTCTATGAATTGTTCTGTCCTCATCCATTTTGAATTAAGAAAGAGAATGACTCACTGATTAAATGCAAGACTAGAGCATGTCCTTTAGAAAAGTGTAGGACTTTCTACTTTCTTGCTTTGAACCAAGGGTCTCAAAAATAATCACTAAAATATTTTTCTTTTCACTAACACATTTTCAGTTTTTTTTCGCAAACACATTTTCTCATTTCTTATTTCATAAAAAGTACATACCTTTGCGTCTGGGAAGTTTTCGTGAAAGTATGTGGGTATCCATGACAACAAGATGAAAAATGCATAATTCTCACAAAAATGACCGACGATTAATGACCTGTAAAAGAGAAACAAATTTTCTACTCAATAAAAAAGTAAAAAAAGACAATTATGATAAGGTTAATACGAGGGTTCAGTGCAAGACTATAGTAAGTGCTTCATAAACATGAAGCACTTGCTATAGTATTGCACTGAACCCACAAATCTTTCAATAACAATATTGTTAAAGGAGCCCATGTGGCCAAGTGATGACAGTAGTAAAATTTAAATTTCATTTTTCTACAATGCAGTCTCTTGGGTATGATGGGCCCAGGGATTGGTAGATAGGATTTTTTAAGGATTAGTAGCTTTATATAAAGGGATGATTCTTTAGGGGGTAATGGCTATATATAGGGATTCCCTTCATTTATAGCCATTTCCCTCAAAGAACCTTAACTACCAATCCCAGTGGCTATGGAACTTTCTCCATAAATGATGAGCCAGGTATCTCAATATCGCAGTCAAATGTGGAAGTGATTTAAAAATCAAATAAAACAACATTTGTCTACTCATGTAACCTTTTAAGAGGCTATTCTTGCACCGACTGTGTGCCAAAGCAAACATATTTACTTATATATAGCTATTTATATGGGCTTTTCATCTCATCAATATTATTTTAGCTATATTGCAATGTCCGCCTCTTAACGATGGATGTAGATTCTACTTCCCACAAGGTTGTTCAAGCTGGGAATAACCATCCATATTCCATAAGACAGAAGGGAGACAGGCAAAATGATGCCTAAATGTTAATTTTAACCTTAATATTTACTTGACCTCACTATAAAGATATGTTAACAGCATAGCAACAAATCGTTACTTAACTCTTGCACTGAGCTAATCAACAAACTGCAATTCAATTAACAGGCTTATACTAAATTTGGATTTACATAAAAAAACTACCATACTTAGATTAACACCTTTCAGTTGTAAATTAAAATAAATACGTTGTCTGCTTGTAAATTGTAATGACAAGAAACTTTGTTTATATCTGAATAAAGTCTTCATATTCATACTATCCCTTTTTAAGAAATGATTCATTATGGTAGAGAACAATCTGTTTAATAAGTTTACTTACCAAAATGCGGATTTTACAAACAGTGTAACCCAAGGTGTTGATTTGGTTTTGTCTGTGATTGGTGCTAACGCTTTATTTACAGCAATTATAGGTAAATATTTCCGTCTATGACGATTTATAAGTAAATAGCGGATACATAGCATCCAAGTTAAACCAAATGTACCTGAAAAAAAAAGTTATAAATCCAAAGTCAATTCAGCTTTACAAAAAAATAATACATGTATTATCTCCCCTATCTCCTATACTATCTCAAAGGTTGCTGACCAGAAAAAACAAACTTGAATCATTGGTTGGAAAGTTTTAACACAATAACAGGACACAATGCTTATCTAAAAGCTTTATTTTCTTTTCTACTTAGTTGAAATAATAGACTATATACATTACTTGAAATCATTTGATTTAGAAGAATAACAGAATCTTAGAGCAAACTCTTTTTATGTTGCTCCAAACTAGTGTTAGTGAGTGATCACAAGATAGGATTAAAACCAGATACCTATAGTTTCCTATTCTCTTGTCTGAAGGGACAATAGTGAAAGGAGGCGGTATCATGGTTTTTAAGTCAAATAAAATCTCTGTATGGATGCAAGTAGAAGCTTTCTGAATGACTTACAGCAAGTATTAACCCTTAGAATGCTGGGAATTTTTCTATAAATAGATTTTTGGGTCATCTGCTTTCCAAAACCACAAATATCTGCTTAATTGTGTTAAGGAAAGATACCCAAAGTAACAAACAGGTCAGATCACAGGCAAGCAGCCATTATTTACTTGGTGGCTGGCCTGGATCTAACCTGTTTGCATAAGCATAAAAGTCGATTCCAGCACTATAAGGGTTAAGATAGCCTCAAATTAAACAACCATTTACACACTGATTAAGAGTTGTTGCTTAAAACCTTTAACACTTTATACCTCATCTGTAGTCCTTAAACTTACCTAATAAATAAAACACTGACTGCCAGCCATAGGTCTCTAGCAATAAAGACCCTACACTGCCACATAACAACGTCCTGTTTGAAAACAATAAGAGCATGCTATATGAAGAAATATTTCATAATGATATCATACAAAATACACACATAACACAGAAAACATAATTGGCATGCCTTTGCATTGAAACTAGGAAACTGTCTTCTAAAATTATCAAGTCTTTACCCATTCACACATTTTGGATTTTTAGACTGGTCGAAATTTAAAGCAATAGAAATCAAATGATATAATTAATATGTATAAAACGTCAAAACTTGTATGGAGCAATTAAAAAAAAGAAAATATTAAGGCAAACATACTTATTATAAGCTTATCTTCTTTTGTCAAAGTGACTTCTTGGATATAAATTTTAATATATGTCATAGTCAATTAGTGTAAATAATAAAAAACATCCCTATAAATCCCAATGTATGGCAAATAGAAATAATTAAAACTCAAATAAAAATTCTTATAAATTGTTATCCATATACGGTCTTTAGAATATAAAAGCAATTTTAAGTAAAATTATATCAGTAAAACAGCAATCCATAAAACAAATGTTTCCAGTAAAATATTGAAATAACATGATAAAATTAATGTGTACATGTATCAGAAAATGTACAAATCCTGGGTACCGTTTTACTAAACAGTTTACGCTTAAGATTTGCGTAAGTCTAAAACAACAATTCCTCGTATTTCAAAATTGGAAGAAGCAATATTGCAAAGTGACACATCATTGGAATCGTCTCTCCGAGACGCTTCCAATGAAGTGCCACATTGCAACATTGTACTTTCATTGAAGATACTATCCATGTTTATCAATTATGACTAACGCAAACATTTTCCGTAAGTTGTTTAGTAAAACGGTACCCTGCTCATGAAATGTATATTGCTTATGATAACAAAGCTCTTTTTACTTACAGAATGCTATGAATCATGATTGCTTTTAGGAGTTCATATAGTATTCAGACTAAATTAGCCTATTACCAAACAATAACGATATTTGACCAGTTTGTTGCAGACTGCTCTGGAAAACTTTATGGGAAAAGGAGAAATTGCTCGTTAAGAGCAATTTCTCCCTTTTTCAACAATGTTTTCTGCCCTATCAGATGATTATCTTTCATTTCATCACATTTCAAATGTTGTCTGCAAAGTATTTCAACTTGGGACTGGTAAAGGGTTAAGTATTTCCCGGTTAATCTTTTGTGATTTGACCAAATGATAACAGAGCAGATGACAAAATTTTAGATATATAGGATTTTGCTTTTAGTCACAAATTATGAAGCAATGACAGAAGCAAAACACTATAGTGATTCATGATTTTAACCTGAGAAATTATCTAAACAAAAGTTATAAAACAATTAAAAGAAAATTGGCTTTTTAAAAGAAAACTAAATTTGCAAATTGTAAGGATATACATGTATTAGTAGAAGCAATTGACCATAAACCTATGAAAGGTTATTATTTCCCTAATAAGACCATATTTATGCATGACGAAAAAAAAGGTTAGAGAAAACACTGTCAAAAATTACCATTGTTTTTTGTCCTGTCTCTAATACTTCATTTTTGTTGTAAGTTATTGGTTTTAATTCAGACAAGTCACAAATCTTATATGAGGACAAAGGCAATTATGTGATAAGCTTGGATGATTAGCATGTGGCAGTTTGGAAATGTTAAAACAAAGCAGAGAATAATGTTAAAGAAAACGTTAGAAAGCATCTAAAAACTGTCCATGATTCCAGAAGTTTGTGGCACACAACATTAACTGTGCAAAATTGGATTTTGTAAGCAGATAAAAGTTAAACTAATTCAAAGAAATGACTTCTTAAATATTTTTGCAATTCCTAAAGAACAATATGACAACTATTGTAAAAACAACAATTTACTCCTTTTGCACAAACATGAATATTTTTAAATAACTTTGTCAAAATAATTGTCTGCAGCAAAAGCGTTCAATATCTTCTATGTGAGAACTTTGTTTACATCAAATACTGTATTCATGTCATTTTGATTTCTTTACGAAAAGAGACAGGGAAGAGAAAGAAAAGAAAAAAAGAAAAAAACGAATGAATGCATAAAGTGTACAAGATTTTCTCAGGAGATGCAAAAGATCCTGTCTATGAAATATTGTCTTCTACTGTCTACTCAAATCAAATCGTAAAACACTTTAGATAACATTGGATATTTTTCCATTGCTATTTATTCGAATGAATACAAGATAATCTATTTTTCTTCCAAAATCAAGTTGTCCTGTTAGATTATTGTTAAAGAACATGTCCAGAAAAAAGCCAGGCATAATGTCAACAACACATCAAAATTTGATTATACTAAATATTGGAATAAGTACAGGTCATAAAACGTGTGTATATCAATATTGTTTGTGTAAATGAGGTTCAACGTTGTGTCAAAACTTTTTCAATAATATATTATAATTAAGCATTTTCCAAAATACTCCAATATAATTAGCAAGGGCTCTGAAGTGTCTTGCCAAGGGACGTACACTCCAATGGAAACTTCAACGAAACCAGGGGTATCATAGGGGCTCGGACCCGAAACTCCGAAACTTAGTGTGTATTGATTTGTTTGTTTATATGGGGTTTAATGCAGTATAGCAACAGTATTACAGTATTGTCTAAGGCTATCTTTATACAGGGGGCAAATGATTAAGGAAGCTCCTGCCCGAGCTATCTGAATGACTGGCATCCATAGTGATCTGTACAATTCCGTCTTATTTCACTTCGTCACATAAAACAAGATTGAGTGTACAACAACTAAGCAGCCAAAAAACATCATTATGTACTAATACATACATTATTTTAGGATTCACTGTAAGACTATGGCAAGTCCTTAACAAATTATATGTGAAGGCCTTACTATAAATCTTGCACTGAACTCAGTACATGTTTAGCAATTTACCACCTTACGCCACAATTGCATCTTGCAGCAGATAACTTTGAAAAAGCAAATAGGAGAAATTGCTCATCACTAGCAATTTCTCCTTTTGCCACAATGTTTTTTCAATCTATTCACATATCACAACAGCAGAACAGAAAGGTTTTCACATGTTTGCAAAGCTTTTCAAAAGTTGTCTTCTCCAGGTAAAATAAATATAATCTGCAGGTGGTATTTAGTTTGATATGGATCTCATCAAATAGTAACAAATGACACTGGAGGTGCTTTTAAAGGCAATATATTGGTGCCCCAAGACATGTTTGGGATTACACCAAACAGTAACATCTGATACTGAAGTAACTTTGAAGGAAATAAATTGGTGCTGCAAAACATGTTTGGTGTGATATCAGTCTTATTACCCAAATGTAGTCCAAGAACAGATGATATTAAACTTGCTTCCAAAGGCAATATATTGGTGCCACAAGAAATGTTTGGTGTGATATCAGTCTTACCCAAAGGCTGTCCCAGAAAAGATGATACTAAACTTACTTTAAAAGGCAATATAATGTTGCCACAAGAAATGTTCCTGTGGTATATCCATCTTACCCAATGGTAGTCCCAGAACAGATGATATCAAACTTGCTTACAAAGGCAATATATTGGTGCCATAAGACATGTTTGGTGTGATATCAGTCTTAACCAAAGGTTGTACCAGAACAGATGATAGCAAAACTTGCTTATAAAGGCAATATAATTGTGCCACAAGACATGTTTGTGTAATATATCCGTCTTACCCAAAGGTAGTCCCAGAACAGATGCTACTAAACTTGCTTTCAAAGGCAATAATATTGGTGACACAAGACATGTTTGTGTGATATATCAGTCTTACCCAAAGGTTGTCCCAGAACAGATGATAATAAACTTGCTTTCAAAAGAAATATATTGGTGCCACAAGACATGTTTGGTGTGATATATCAGTCTTACCCAAAGGTAGTCCCAGAAAAACTGACACTGGCAGAGCTTTCAAAGGCAATATAATTATTGCCTCCAGAAGGCATGTTCGTTGTTATATACAATGTATCAGTCTTACCCAAAGGTAGTTCCAGAACAGATGATACTGAAGGTGAGAGAGCGCTCATCGGGATGGACCTTCTTGGAGACAAGGGACGTAAAACTCGGGAAGTGAAACCCTGATGGAACAAAATTAAACCTAGTCTTATAAAGCATGTGTGAAGGCCTTATCAATGATACTAATGAAGACTAATGAAATTGCATCTCAAATGTCCTTCCTGAGCTGTGATATAAGAATATGGGCCACGTCACGGGAAAAGGGGCACTCGGACATAGCAAACAGTGTAGCCCCAGACCAGCCGACGTGACGTAGCGGCTGGTCTGGGGTTACACTGTTTGCCATCTTAGAGGGCATCAAGTTCTACCTTTAAATAAATACAAAAGATAACTGTCGTGACTAGATGCTGGAATAATAGTGCTAAGAAAGAGCTGAGTCAGCGGTTTTTATTTAAGTCCGAGTGCCCCTTTTCGCGTGACGCGGCCGATATGTTTACAGGGGTGGCAAAATCAATTGTTCGTTTTGCCCAACTAGTCCAAAAGCCTTGACCAACAAGTTAAATAAAACTAAAAAATTTACTACTTTACAATTATAAGGACAAGTGCAAGAATACAGTTTAAGCGTTAACGGACAATTGAATTAAATTCAGATTTCCCCACCCTTGATTTAAATCATACTTCCATTTTTGGGGGATCAATTACCCTCACAAAATTTTCTTATATAATTGCCTTAGACAAGATAAAGCAAACATGGAAACTCATTATGTATGCAAATAAGATTTCATATCTTTTACTCATAATGAAAGAATTTACAGACCCATTTTTAAAGCATCTCAAAATGAGACAAAATTGGAATTAATATCACTATTTGTATGTAAACAACCCATTGAACAAGATATCCTTGTAGATATCATTTTGACAAAGAATCATATGCTGTCACTACTGTCACTTAGTTAATGAAACAATCCCTTTGTCAAGTTATAGCATACATGTCTTAAATGGTTATCAATTCTGCCAAGTGTGTGAAGATCACATATCCTTGCAAATCAAAAGGATCAGTGCATGTACAAGCAGTTTGAGATGAGGCAACATACTTAACTCTTTACCACTTGCTGACAACATTTTTTATTTGAAGAACTTCAGAAAAGCTTTGTAAACATGTGAAAAACCTTTCAGTTCTGCTGTTGTGATATGTGAATAAATTGAAAAAGCATTGTGGCAAAAGGACAAATTGCTTGTGATAAGCCACAACTCTTTTTGAAAGTCGTCTACTGATGGTTGCAAAAATATGATGGTAGGTGGTTTTGTGTTATAAAACTACAGTATGGATGTATCACTTTGACACATTAAGCAGGGGAAAAAATGAAAATTTTATATCATTGATAAGTCATCATACAAATATTCAATATTTTTTTATTTCCTTTTTATCATCTATTTATTTCTTTTTAGTAGGGATGGGAACGAATAGTGAAATCACTATTCGAATATTCGACTAGAACTATTCGAATATATTCGAATATTCGATTTTAGAATTCGTTTTGATGTCCGAATGTCTGCATGTCCGAATACTAGTACACTAATCCTCTGTTCAAACCTTTTGTGTACAGCCGATATCTGTATACATGTACGTGCATGCAATATCAAGGCAGTAATAACCATTATTTCGGATGGATGCTTGCCATTCAAGTGATTCAGTAGGTTGGATGTTGTATTCTTGAATACAAAGTCCTGGTTACACAGGTTACAGGTCGCCTTCGACTTGTCGGCAGAACGAGTAAAGTAATTCCAGACACGTGATGGTGACCTTGTGATGTTTATCGAATAGATTTAGAAATTAGAATGAAGATATGTTTGACAAATTATTCTGAAGAAAAATATACTTTCTAACACATTATTTGATTGGTCTTCGTGCATATGCAATCATGATTACGATTGGTTATTGAAAGAGTAATTGTTTAATTTCACGACAAACAAGTTACGTGATTGGTTGACACTGACAATTGTCAATTAGCGTGATTGACTTGTTTTGGATAATAAGGAGCAAGTGCAGATCATTAAGGTGTTAGATTTAGCGGCTTAAAATCGACTATTTTCACACTTAGAAATTAATCGTTTTGCAAACTGTCAAAAGATGTGGTAATTTGTCACAGGTGTTTTACTGTGTGACATACGTTGTAAAAACATCGTAACTGCACCTGGGAGCTAGGCACGTTCTTCGATATTTGGGATCGGTTTAGAGGAAAAAAATGAAAATAAAACAACATTATTTTTGAATAAAATTTATGGTAAACATACAGTAATATGGGTTCATTAAAATCGAATATTCGAATACTATTTTGCTATTCGAATATCGACCCGCTATTCGAATATTCGAATATTCGAATATTCGTTCCCATCCCTACTTTTTAGTCACCTGTAAATATCTGTAATCATATCCTGTTGAGGCTTTTTTATGGAACATTTACATTTTGGTATGTTATTACAAACACAAAAGATAGAATTTTACAGAGACCCTTCTAGAAAAAAGTTACAAGTTATTACATTCCAAAATACAATGTATATCCAATTTTACTTCTTGTAACCAAGTAGTAAGGCTTTGGTTACATCATTTTGTGTAAAAACATTTTACTTACTCTGGTTTCCTTTAAACAAACACCAGTCCTATGTTATTTTGATTCAATTGAAAAGGTCTGATAACCAGTAACAGAAAGTAACAACTATAAATTGGTATTTAGGTTCAGTAATCTATAGTCCATGGATGAAAGTTGAAGAATTTCAAAAACCTGAAATCTGTAGTTGTTTATCCGGAAGAGGCATGTTTGCTAAAGCAATATATAGCCACAAAACGTCTCAAAAACCTGAAATTCAGGAATAAACCTATACATTTTAGCATAACTATTATGCCATATATAGTAATTTTGTTTCAACACAATATGCCTGGCTTTTAGTAGCAGAAAGTCACACTTTTCACTCATAGGGTTCACTTTATGACTACAAAAAAGTCTTAACCCATTACCGGTACCAAACAATAACGACATTGTTGCAGACGACATTGGAAAACAATGTGGGAAAAGGAAAAATGGCTCATAATGAGCTATTCCTCTTTTTCTCAATGTTTTCAGTCCTATCAGAAGATTATTTTTTAATTTCATCACATTTTGAAAAGACATCTGCAAACTTTCAATTTGAGGCAGTCGAAAATTTGCTGTTTAGTCAAGGGTTAAAACTCTGTGGAGGACTTGCTATCCAAGGAACCTTAAATTTGGTACATGTTCCACACAAATTTACTTAATTCATTACAACAAAGCATATAGCACCTAACCACTGTAGAAGGCACACTAATAACACATACATACACAGGATCTTTTGCAAGGGGGAGAGTATAGCAAAGTAAGGATGCAGGGACACCGATCATACGATTCCTTACCCGAGGTGAGACCCAGAACAAATCACACTGTAAGTAAGGGATCTTTCCTGTTCATGGACCTTCCTTGAGACTAGAGAACTTAACCCCGGATAGTGAAAACCTGTCAGGACAGAAATGAGCCATACAGTTTTATACTAAAGCCATGATAAATTATACACAGTGTTAGAAACTAAGAGTTCACCAATTCCCTTAACCCTTTACCAAACGCCTTATTTTCGACTGACCCGAATTGAATGATTTTGCAGACGACCTTTCAAAATGTGATCAAACTCAGAAAAACAATCTTCTGATAGGACAGAAAACATTTTGAGAAAAGGAGAAAGACTAATTTCTCCTTTTCCCACAATGTTTTCCAGAGTCGCCCGCAACACACTGGTCAATTGTCGTTATGGTTTGGTAATGGGTTAAAGAAATCCCTATGTACATACATCAACAGGGGTAGCATTTTACTAAACAACTAGCAGAAAAATGTTGTGAAACTCAAAACGATATGTACCGATAGTATCTTGAACAAATGTACAAAATCATCATGCCACATGTCATTGAAAGCATCTCAGATAGAGAATGTTTACAATGACTTCTTACTTTGTAACAATGCTTTTCTCAGTATGGAAATAAGAGGGGATTTTGTATAAAACTTACACAAGTTTTAAGCATAGGATATTCAATAAAACTCTACCCAGATTTGGGAACATTCTTTGACCATAAGAGAACAAAAACTCATTTTGTTGCACAGTAGTATACCAAATACCAAGAATATATGTCTAAGCAGGGATGGCGAAATCGCTTGTCTATATAGCCAAGCTTGTCCAAAAGCCTTAACAAACAAGCACATTTTACTAACATTTACTAAACAATCATTAAAAATTAGCTTTCTCAGACAAATCAAAATCAGATTTTGTCATCCCTGAGTATAAATAAGTAATATTTAATAAAATGTTTATCATTATTGCCATCTTCTGTCTTCATTTTGGATTATTCCAAAAATCCTATATTAAGGGAGTAAGTAAACACAGCTCTAATGTCAAGGCTATGGCCAATCATATCTTACAGTACATATGACATTTTTTTCCTAGCAGTCTTGGTGACAGAATTCAGTGATCTTATCTCAATTACCATACTTCTAGTCACCAAGAATAACAACAACCTACTCCCACACCGACCCTGTGTGCCACATTCATTTTGTCACTGTGAGCATTGAAGCATTGACAATTTACAAATGCAGGGTTTTCCTTCACATGGGGTCGCCCGAAAGTTATATAATAAATGACCCCCTAATTCCTAGGTATGACCCCTGAAGATCATAATTTTCTATTCACATTCCCATATATATGTCACAAGTCCCCCAAATTTGAAATTAGCATAAATCAAGGGGTCAATGGAAAACAATGCAAATGTATTTATTCTTTCTCTGTAAAATTTGGGCTTATACAGTGTTTATTGAGTAAATTGGTACCCCACAACCGGTGTTTTAGAGGGATGATGTTGCAATGACAACTAATTGCTGGGTCTTGGGTGTTTAAGGGCGGTGACAAGATTTCCGTGGACACCCCAAGACTCAGCATTATCACAATGGGTGTCTTTTGGAAAGAAAATATGTTGCTTGTACTGTGAGTTAACTCTTAGAAAGCAGGGTAATTTTCTAAAAGTAGATTTTTATGCCATCTGCTTTCCCAAACATTAAATATCTGCTAAATTTTCTTTAAGAAAGATACTCAGAGTAGCAAACAGTTAGATCACATGCCAGCCGCCAATTCATTTTGCGGCTGGCTGGATCTAATCTGTCTGCATAAGCATGAAGTTGGTTCCAGCACTATAATGGTTATTAACGTGGCAGTGTCATAATTACATGTACTTGTTACTATATTTATATTTTTTCTCCGCTTCGAGGGTTTAATGCAAGACTATAGTAAGTGCTTCATGTTTGTGAAGCACTTACTATAGTCTTGCATTGAACCCTCGACTTCAAGAAAATGACAATCCACATCTGTAGAAAGAGCTAATATTCTGTTTGATCAGTTCTTGTTTACACCCTGCTAGCATTTCAAGAATTATGCTGCTATGTTGTAAACAAGTTGATTTATTTATTTTACGATATTGGTTTTACATCCTGACACTATTGTTTCAGTTATGTTGCAATGCCTGTCTCTTAATGATGGTGGAAGACCCGATACTCAACTGCTCTCAAGAGCTTGTCAAGCTAAGTAGAACCATCAGCATTCCGTAAGGCAGTCTGGAGAAAATCCATATCCCTCACAAAGATTTGAACCCACGCAGAGAGGGGACATGTGAATTCAAGTTTTGTAGTCTAGCCACTAGGCCACAGAGGCTATCAAGTTGATAAAATATAGAGAAAAGTATCAACATATCATGATGTGGCAAATATGGTAAGCTACCACATTGATGCCTTCCCTATAATGGAAAGTGTTTGTAGGTCAATTTGAATAAAGAGCACACTAGATTATAATCTAATATGAAAAATATTTTTAGCTTTTTATTATAGGTTGAACCCACTGTAACGAAATCGGAAACAAGTCAAAAGGGGCAATTTCTTCTTTTGCCATTGATATTCATTATTTCTTCGGCAGCAAGAATATTAACCTATGACCATATTATGATGGCAAGGGTTAAAGAAAAAATCCACACAATAATTAGCCTTTTCTTGAAACACTCCAAATTTGGGGAAGATATCAAAATGTGACAGTTGAATTTCTTATCAATCTTTGTGTGAAAGATGAAATTACGATTACTCTTATGCTTGTGTATAATTGTACAATTTAGCCCTAATTAATCATTCATTGCATCTGAGTTGGTGTATCTGTGTTCTACTGCAAGGGGCAGACAACCAGACACTCCGTCGGATTAGCAAGCTAACTTGGAATACATATGTACAAGGGTCCAAAGTTCAAAACTCTGCCTAAACATAATTTTCCTCTGGTTTGCAAGATAATTTGATTAACCCTTATAGTACTGGAACCAACGTCAAACTTATGCAAACAGGTGTGATCAAACCTGTTTGCTACTCTGAGTATTTTTCGTCATAAAAATTAAACAGATATTCAAGGTATTGAAAAGCAGACTATACAAAAAGCTATTTTTAAAAAAAATTACCCAGCATTCTAGGGGATGCACAAACAGAAGTAAGAGCTGTGTTGGAAGAAGTGAGGAGCTGATGAATATGTGAATAACATGTACACTATGGCATACTTGTTTTGTTATTATAACTATGCCATGGTGGTTATGTTATGCATAAATGTGGATGAAAAAAAATATCACAAAAATATCATCAATTTTCTTAGTGCAACAAAAGGCCAAGGCTAGCAAAATCTATAATTGGTTTACTTTTCTGTAAACGCCAATATTACTTTTGCACTTGTCCATATGTTTATTCAGTAAATTTCTGTAAAACAAAAATTCACTTGTCCGTTAAGGCTGTTGAACAAGCTTGGCAATACTGACAATTAATTTTGCCAACCCTGAAGGACATCAGCAAAATAATTTCACTTGCTAATTGGCTGCAGGTATCTGGAACTTGCAAGTAAAGGACTAAGTTAATATTATAGAAACCTTAACTCTTTTCCAATCATTCTGTGTTTAATTAACATCTGCAATTGAAAAGATATTTCCTCTGCTTAGGTAGAAACTATGTGAATATTTAAGAATATTTCCTATACAAGATAATTCTTTTCATTGGCAGCAAAGAAATCATGTAAAATAAGTAAATTACAAAAGTATATATATTTAATAAGTTATTTCTTCTTTAACAAAAGCTCTTAAATAATTTCTGCAACAGGGTAGCGTTTTGACTAAATTTTATAAGCTAAAATCTGTAAAAAGTAACTAATATTCCCTCATCCATCAAATTGTGAATTTAATAATAAATAAATAAATAATATAACAAAGTAACACATCATTTGAGCCGTCTCTCAGATACATCCAACTTCAATCAATGACATGCCACATAGCAATGAGGTAGGTACTTTTTGTATAAGATGATATCCATGTATATTGGTTTTGAAGTGCGAAACATTTTCAACAAGTCATTTTGGGAAACCTTACCCAGATGCGTAAAACACAAGAATTGATTGGTAAAAAGTTAAGAACAGAACTAAAATACTAGTACACTTAAAGTGCTGGAACAGACTTCATGCTTATGCAAACAGGTTGGATCCAGGCTTGCGATCTAACCTGTTTGCTACTCTGAGTATCCTTCCTTCATGAAAATAAGCAGATATTTAAAGTCTTGGAAAGCAGGTGACACAAAAATCTATTCTTAAAAGATTAACCAGCATTCTAAGGGATAAACAAACAGATATGAGAGCTGTCTGAGCAAATCAAAATAACTAAAACATGCATGGCTGATTTCTGTACATTATCTTAAAAACCCTATGCAAATGCTAAAATGCCAATTAAAATTGCACCTAAAATGATATCCTGTTTTTACATGTATATGAAATAGCTTTGAAAAATGCTTTAAAAGTAAATTCAGGTTTGGCTGAAAATGAAAGCCTGTCTGAGTAAATTTCCTCAAAAGTTGTGTCCAATTACAAATGTCAAAATAAAAAGACAATATCAACCTTTATGGTGCAGGTACTGGCTTAATGATTGTGCAAACAGGTTGGATCCGGGACAGCCACCAAGAAAATTAGCAGCTGGTCTATGATCTAACCAGTTTGCTACTCTGAGTATCTTTCCTCATCAAAATTAAGCAGACATTTAGGGTTTTGGAAAGCAGACAACACAAAAAATCTCTTTGTCGAAAATTATCCAGCATTCTAAGGGTTAAATCCTATTTATAGATCTTGTAATCCTGACAGGAAATCAACCTCTGACTTTAGCCTATTCCATGAGAGCCAAAACAATGAGTTTAAGTAAAAGTCAAGTATGAATTGGGATAGTTATTTTATAGCTTTAAAAACCCACAATGCTACAGAAGTTTATGTCCATATATTTGGTGGTCACAGAAAATTCTATATCTAACGTCCTAAACAGATTTCCAATACAAGAGAGAAAGAAAACATTGAATATCTTATCAATTTCACAAATGAGACACATTTTTCTTTTAACAATACTCATTGAAAATTTATCAGTGTTTTTTATAAAAAAAAGTTATGATAGCAGAAACTGGGCATCAACAACAAAATCTCTATCTGTCACAATAAGACATATTCCTTTTAATTTGTAGCAATTCATAGTGTGAAATCTAACAAAAATGATGAAATTTTCTTATTTTGTATCTCATTATCTTATCAGCACATCTAGTAAACAATACATAACAGTGAATTTGATTAATCAACAGTGAATTTATCCCAACTTCTAAGGGGGATTTCATTTTTAGTTAAAACCTAAGCGTAGACTTGTTATTAGACATCAAGGAAGCTTGACAATGATGAAATCTAAACTGCTGTCAACACATGGGAAAGCGTAAAGGGTAGTGAAACGCCCACAAATACTCACCCCCCATAGGTGCCAGAGACCACAAAGGCAGAAAAGGATGATCTCTCGCCCATTGCCACAAACTGGCCAATAAAACTTGTAATGCATGGCATATAGACCCCTACAAGTTAATAAATCTTGAATTGCAATCGAGACATGATATCTTAACAGGGTTTTCTTTGACCCCTGAACTTATATAGTTAGTAAATGACTCGATATTCACTGAAAGGACCATTAAAGATCATCATTTTCCATTGACAATTCAATAAATAAGGGATCAAAAGTCTCCCAAATTAGCATAAATCAAGGGGTCGAGGGAAAACCCTGTTAAAATATGTCTTTGAAAATGCATTAATTCAATTGCAATGGTTCCTTTAACCAATGGCACAAGCATGCTAGAAACAACAGTTACTGTGACAAAATAATTTGCTCATGATGAGAACTCTGACCTTTCTCACATTTGGTTAAACTCAAAATTTAACCTTTTTTTGGCTCTGCAAGGGGTTAAATCCAGTATTGGGGAAAAAGATTAACACAAACAACATGATTCCAGTAAAATAGTGTAATCAAGCTGGATTACTCATTATAAGCAATTCCTTTTGTCTTAAAATCTCTTCATTAATTTGCACTTAAAGGGAAATACCAAATTGTTAAAATTGTTTCATAGTTATTTGCATTTAAATCTCTGAAATCAATATCATTACTCATGGTGTAAATCAATCTAACTAAAAATACATAAGTTTAAAGAGATTTTAAAACAGCAATTCAAATATCTCACACCTTTTGCGAACAACTTTAATCTTACAGATAAGTAAACAGCCTCAACTTAATTTTATGTACAAATAGCAATCAAAGCTGTTATAAACTTGATT
The DNA here is from genome assembly GCA_947846245.1 of Cerastoderma edule. Taxonomy (NCBI): domain Eukaryota; kingdom Metazoa; phylum Mollusca; class Bivalvia; order Cardiida; family Cardiidae; genus Cerastoderma; species Cerastoderma edule. Next base: position 54,264,178 of record OX401405.1, on the reverse strand, counting down.
AAGAAGACAGACATTGCATTTAGCAGAAAAATCTTGGCATTTCAAATATTTGTCTCAGCATCAAATAAACCCTTATTTCCCATTACCAATGACTGGTACACTATTCAATGACTTTTCCACATTAAAAGCAATAACGGAGGGGGCTTTTTTGTGTAATAGTTGGGAGTCTTTATGACACAACTCTTCATAGTAATAACTTCTGATTTTATCAAAGAAGTTTCTTTCAAAGGCTATCCCCTGCAAATACAGGGTTCAAAGCAAGACTTGATACAGTTAGTTCTTCACCAACATAAAACACTTGCTGTAGCCTTGCTCTGAACAATTGAGTTGCACATAAAGGAATTAATATGAAGTATGGTTTGTAAGGTGATAACGCCATATCAACAACTTTCTATTGAAGTAACAGATTTCCTGGACCCATCAGTACTAGGCTAAAGCTATAAATTGCGTTACCAGGGCCTAAACCCAAGACACCTCATGTTCAAAGTCCCATACCCTCACCACTAAGCCAAGCAGGACCTATTAATGTAAAGTTAAGAGGTTAAAGTAAACATATGAATAAAGAGATTGTTACATGCTTTTACTTTTCAGGAAACTGTTATTTAATTAGAGGGACAATTCTGGATATTCTAGAGACAGGTGAATCTTGTTTAACTGTTCTGGGTATATTCATACCATGCAAAACATGCATTTTGAACAATCATATGAAAACTTAATAATCCAGATAAAATCTTCAACGAAAAATGTTTTTACACCCTATCAGAAAAAGAAAGTTATACTGTATACTGACTTAGGAATATTTTCTCCTAGTCCATAACTGCTCTTTAAACAGAAAGTAATGAAAAAATGTGCAAACTAACTAACTGTTATGTCTTTAAAACAATGTGAAAAATATAAGTGATAAAAATGGGTCTTGTTTCACAGTTAAAGACTGTCTTAAACAGCAAGGCCAAATTAAAGACAGTCTTAAGACTAATTATACCATATAACAAGATGATAATTCTAATGAGCAACATCTGAGTTTTAACAAATAAATATGAATAACAAATTTAAAGCCATTAAAATACATAATTGGTCAAAAGAAAAAAAATATGATTTTGAAGTATTCAACAGAAGCAGATGATTTCTGGACATGTGGGAAAATGAAGAAAATCTAACAATTGACCATACATATTCCCGGTCCTACCAATCTGCAGCAGCTAACTTTGAAAATACTTTTTGCCTTGATTTTCATTCTATTTCAATTTACACTGTCCTTAATACACAGGAATCTTAACCAACCTGTGCCAAAAGTCTCAAGATACAGTTGTGAGAAAAGAAAAAGAGCTCATGGGAAGTAGTTTCTTTTTCTTAAATCCAAATGATCTCTTCCAGAAAGTGCCGAGCGATCAGTTTCACCAAAGACCAAATTATTTAGAATATTCCATATATATCATAATTATGCTGTTTCTTTCAATGAACCAGTCATAAAAAAAATATGCAAATAAAAATGGTTCAAACAAAAGCTTTAAAACTAATTACTGTAAAATTCAACCTATCTTTAATAATTAGCCCCAAAGGGGGGATAACATAAATTCCTACCTTGAAAGATTCCAAGAAACACCCTGGAGAGAATGACAAATCGGATGGTCAAGTCTTTATCCTCAGACAGATAGATGAGCTGTGGTGTCCAGAATGTGATGAGTGACCAGCAGCAAGCCGCAATGGGCAGAACGATGTCCCCACCCACCCGGTCACTCAGATATCCTCCAAGAAACTGGGTCATCGTGTAGCCCCAAAAGAATGCTGAGAGCACAGAACCCTGTGAAACAAAATGTTTTCATCCATTATCAAACAATAACAACATTCAACCACCTTATTGCAGACAACTCTGCCAAACATTGTGGGAAAAGGAAAATTGCTCATAACAAGCATTTTTTCCTTTTCCAACAATGTTTTCTGCCCTACCAGAAGATTATTTCCTAATTTCATCTCATTTTGAGATGTTGGCTGCAAACTATTTCAATTTTGGACAGTCGAAAATTTGGTGTTAAGTAAAGGGTTAACACTTAGAATGCTTGGTAATTTTCTAAAACTTGATTTTTGTTTTGTCTGCTTTCCAAAACCTTACAAATCTGATTGATTTTGATGGGAAAAGATACTCAGAGTAGCAAACAGGTTTGATCACAAGGAATGAATGGTGCTTTAAGGCGCATCGACACCTAAGGTCATTTAGCACAAGGTTCGATAACAGGCCAGTTGCCAATTTACTTGATGGCTGGCCTTGATCTAACCTGTTTGCATAAGCATGAAGTCAGTTCCAGCCCTATAACGTAAGGACAATCCAAAGGTTTACTAAATACATTCATAAGCTCGTCAAAATCAAATAAAACCATTCTACAAAAAAAACTATCCCACATTTTGTCATGATTGTTTTAACCCAATACATAGATATTCATTACAATGTTAAATCAATCTGTTGACCATTGCTGCAACCAACTTCATGCTTATACAAAAGGTTGCAAAACCTGCTTGCTTCTCTGATCATCATAACTCATTCCTCATCAAAATTAAGCAGACATTTAAGGTTTTGTAAAGCAGATGACACAAAGATCTATCTTTAGAAAATTACTTAGCATTCTTAGGGATAAGATCATTAAATAAAACAGTTCTGCAAAAGAAACAATTCCTCATTTTGTCATAAAAGTTTCTTTTCCATACATGTATAAATATTCCTTACAATGTGAAATTAACCTTTAATGATTTTACTTGGTAAGTAGCAAAGAAAACACTTATTGAATTTATATATATATATATTCAGATGTTTGGTATGTCATAAACTAAGAATAATGTTTGCGAGACATATAAAAAAACAATAATGAAAAAAATGTCAACACTCAAAACAATCTGATTTGGTAATGTATGGATTGGCGAAATTCACAAAGCATAGTTTTACAACCTCAGTACTTAGAAATACTTACAGATTCTGTCTTGTCCCAGCCAAGTTCTTTTGATATTGGCATGATACATAATGGCATGACGGTTCTACAGGAATACAGTGCAGCACATCCAGCAAACAGGCCTCCTGCCCACTGTTTCTTCTCAGATCTGGAAATAATAAATAATAATATTACACTTCAATATTATCATGAGACCTTTCATTGGGTCATACCAATTGGAGGGTAGCGAATTAGATCTGCCATTTGACCAGCCACTCACTTATACCCATTAAGTCCTTCAAATGCGGATACTATTCACTTTTACAAAAAAAAATTATTTTGTGTGTGTGTTCCTAATATCAGACAGCCCTAATTATTATTCAACTGTGACTGTCCATCTAGGGTTGGCTCCAAATATTTCATTGACCCATATCAGAAAATCACCCTGTGGGATTTCAAGCGTTTCGTCACAAATATGCTGACTGGATTTAAACAGAAGAGCATATATTTTAACAACTCAAATGTTGATTAGTTAAATGGATATCAAATGCTTGATTTCTCACTTGCATGTTGAAAATGACAGTGCTCTTTAAAGGAAAATAGGGCCATTCACGCAGACGACTCGGCGATACTATTTAAAAATCACCCAGCTTGGTATACCTCTGACATCCTTTTTTGTACCCTTAACAGTAATAAGATCAATAGCTTTAGTTACGCCTATATCTCAGGAGTATTCCAGTGCTTCTAGAATTATGGTTATTCGGTGAAGTGTGTAACCCGTGGTAACCCAGTCAGCCTCTTGTACTAAGGATCCCGGTTTTGATAATTGATTTCTGTTTCGGCATGGTGAATTGCCAGGACTAACCTTCAAATCGGCGTGAGAATTCATTCAATATCAAGAAATCAGTTATTGAGAGTAATGTTGATTAGTTTCAAGCGTCCGTCACAGTCGATGTCAAATAAAAAAGTTTAAACTGAAGTTTGGACAAACTTGGTTCGATTCCTTACAGCCTATTTTATCTTGCTGTGGAGTGTCCTTTGGCAAGCAACTATTTCCCAGTTTTGACTTAAAGATTATTAAGGCAGCATGCACTAAGATGTTTACAAATGTGCATTGTACTTGATTGTAAATAGCAAAAACAATACTAAAGTGTAAAGTAACCCATGGTTAAACTTAAAGATCATCAAAAAAAAGTCATCAAAGTACAAGCTTTACAAAATGGTCAAATTAGGTGTGATGGCAAACAGCAGAAGAAATTCAATTAGGTTCAATTAGGTTCAACACTATATAAAGTGTTTGGTCACGCTACAAAACTGTCAAATGATGACATAAACTAAAATGGGCAAGATGTTGGCCATACTTAAATGAACATTTAACGATAAAGGAGGCAGTTTTAAAGAAAAACCCCTACATCAAATTGGAAAACTTGACTAGTTTTTACCTTGTCCAGTATTTCGGTTCCATGTCTCCCCTTGGCGCATGTTCTTTCATTATTTATTTGAAGAATTTTAACGAAGTGGTGACTTCTCTCATCGTATCGACGCCATTTTGACGCGTGAGCACTTCCGGATAAAGTTGTTGTTGTTGCTTATTGGCCTGTCACTGGATAAAATAAAATAATAAAACATATATATTTAGAGATTCCGCCTAGACTACAAACTTTACAAAGCAAATAAATTGTGATTATATTTTACACCTAAATACAACGATACGTGTATACAGCTTGACATGATGATTTCCCTTCTTATATTGTTTTTAATTCATAATTAGCGGTCAGCGTAGCTGAGCTTTGTAGGCCTACGCTTGCACGTGCGTAACATTATTTTGCAAATCCCTTTTACCGTAAAACTCGCTTTGTATGTCGGTACATTTGGTCTTGTGTCACCTTTTTGTTATTCATAAAAAAAACGGGTCTGAAATTATGGAAATTAGTGTGATCTTGAAATATAATGCCATAAACCAGAGAGTCAGACCAGAGACATAGATAACAGAGATTAATCTCTGTTATCTATGTCTCTGGTCAGACCTAGAGAGTTATTTATTTCTCTGAACAAACAACACAGTCATCTTTGTTTCTGGTATTTCATAGATTTTATTTTCTTGAAGTAGTCATAAAATAGCAAAAATATTGCACCTATATGAAAAATGATGTTCCGGACCCCCTAGTTCAAGTGCGTAATCTTCAAATGGTCTCAGCGAAGCGTCAGTCGGTATTTATATTATAATTTTACAATATTATGAAACATTCAGTTATGTCTTTGTATAAACCCTACTATATTTATGTACATTAGTGTCAATAAAATGTCATTTAATCACCATTCTGAATGTAGATACCGTCAAATTAAACTTTTTACAGAATAACTAAAACATTTTAGATCATTTCCATGTCCAAAGGGGTATAGATTTGGGAAGGCTGGCCATGTGTTCCGTCACTGAGATAAAACTATTGAAAAAGATAAAATGATACTTTGTTGTACATACTTTGGGATCAAGACACATGTTAATTCACGTTATACATACTTTTAAAGAATCAAAACGATCTAATTTTGCTTCCAACGACTATTCTTCAATGCATATCATATAGAAGTACAGCTGCTATTCAGTTTTTACAGAGACAAAGCTATGTCTCTGGTTTTTAAGAAATTAATTTTCAACTTACAAAAACCCTCATTTCTGTGACCATTTTCCTAAAATTTATCTCATTTTTAATTTCTATCATAGAACAGTACACATAGAGAGCTGCTTTTCAGTTTTTAAGATATTCATTTTTAACTTCCAAATACCTGATATACATGTCAACATGCACCTTTAATCCCTCTCAGTTTCGTGAAAACCATGTTTACACATCGTTCAGACACAAACTAGTCGCGTTGTTACGACTAAAGGGGGATTTTGGACCATTAACACCAACATTCCATGATAATTCTATACGGCTACAAATGTTTTAAATGGGTCTTAGACTGTCAAAAATACCACAAACTTACTTCGATCATGAACTATTTCAGTTTAGAGTGTTGATATCTTGATATGTAATACACATTTGCAAAGCGTATTTCAATTTTATTTCAAAACATGTTTAACTCAATGAAAATTAACTTGTGTCATCGTAATGCGTTTTATGATAATCTTATTTCATTTTGAACTTTCTCTCATGAAAAGGTTTTCATCCGTCTCGGGTTCATAAGAATCATTGCTAGACAACACAAAACAAATGTATTATTTACATTGAAAACCAACTGATGCATTCATTTTCGAAACGACATCGATCATTAAATGTTTTCTGAGCGTCTCTGATTCCTGGGAAGTTCCCTTTCGAATATTCGTTTTCATTATCCCCGCATATGTGGACCGATGACGCGATATAAACGTTGTGTTATATCCTTCCGCGATAACATTTTGGTAACTATAGAAACGATATACTGAGAACATTTGACACTTATGATTGTTAAAACTGATATAAAACGATATAAACATATATCATGCTATTAGGATCTTCACAAATTTCAGTACATATGGTACATTATAATGGAAAAATCGTTATACGGTCACAAATATTCAGAACTACATTGTATTCAACAAAACAAAATTTGGCGTCATTATATGTTATTAGGTGAACTTCCGGTTTCAATAGCGATTGGTTTTGTATTTATTTAAAATCGGACATTTAAAGTCAAAAATAAACAATGTCTCGGTCAGCGGGTACCCTCATTACAACTCACAATTCGACATATATCCCTCCTCGATTTATGCCAGGGTATGTATTCATTTTAACCTTCTTTTAATCTGCTTTCGCAAATTCATGAGACGTATCCACGAAAAGAAATGACAGTCAGAATCGCTCAGTGACCATAATCTTGGTTTCAAAGTTTTACCCTACGATTTGCTTTTTTTTTTACATTTACTTGTATTTCATAGTGATAAGGTTATTCATATATGATAAAGATTCAACTAAACGGTTTTGGTTCATGGGTACAATGTATCTGTCTTTATCAAATTGGTTGTTCAAAGCTTTTGGCATCAAACATGGCCCATCAAACATGACCATGGAACTCTGCCCTAGAGCAGACACATTGGAGTATAGCAACTAGATGTATCAACAAGAAGTTTTGGTAGATCCCTGCAATGGCATACCCTCCTTAAACACATACCCAGCTACTGTTTAGTTTAGAGGGTCATCCAAAGACATAAAGAGCTGGAGGATCACCATTCATCAGAACTCGAGATATTTTCATTGAGACCACTGGATGGTTTTGTCCTCCTCAAACCCCCTGAAAATGCTAACATTCTGAACAGACAATACCATTCAGTCTTTACAAAGGAAAGCAATTTGAACACCACCAAGGGTATAGTCACTCTCCTAAGGAAAATAAATCCACAAAAGGCAGCAGGGCCAGACTTGATCCCTGCTCGCATCTACAAGGAGCTGTCTGAACAATGTGCACCATACCTGAGCATCATCTTTAACAAGTGCCTAGCTCACGGAGAAATACCAGATGTGTGGAAACAATGTGTCTGCAATCTACAAAAAAGGGGAAAGGTTCAAAGCCAGCAACTACAGGCCAGTTTCCCTCACCTGCATAGCATGCAAGACACTGGAACATATTATAGTCAGTAACGTCATGAGACACTTAGATGAACACCAAATTCTCACCGACTGTCAACATGGTTTCAGGAGAAGACGGAGCTGCAAAACAGCTACAGACCCTAACTCATGAGCTTGTCGAATCCCTGGACCGGCGGAAGCAACACGACCTTACAGTACTCGATTTCAGCAAGGCATTTGACCGTGTACCGCATAGACGTCTGCTGACCAAACTCTGTCACTACGGCATCAGGTGAATGACACTGAAGTGGATTGAAGCTTTCCTGACAGATCAAACACAACAAGTGGTCATTGATGGAGCAATGTCAGAGCCAGCATGCGTTATCAGCGGAGTCGCCCAGGGAAGTGTTCTAGGACCAATCTTGTTCCTAGTTTTTATAAATGACTTACCCCTTCAAGTCTCATCCAACACTCGACTCTTTGCTGATGATTGTATAGTATACCACAAAATACACTCTGAACAAGACTGCCATATATACTGCAAAATGATCTGAAAAGCCTAGCTGAATGGGAAAAAACTTGGGGCATGGACTTTCATCCAGAAAAGTGTAGTATCCTTAGGGTACACAGAAAGAGGAACCCCATCATATTCCCGTACTCACTTAAAGGCCACACTCCTAACTCAGATTCTACCACAAAATATTTGGGAGTGAACTTATCACAAAACCTTCATGGAATCACCATATAGACATAACGGCAAAGAAAGGAAACAGCACTCTAGGCTTCCTCCGGAGGAATTTGCGCATCAGCAATGAAAGGATTAAAGGCACTGCATACACTTCTCTGGTACGTCCGGGCCTTGAGTACTGCTCCACAGTGTGGAATCCATGTACAAAGGATCAAACATACAAGATTGAAATGGTGCAGAGGATAGCTGCTAGATAATTATGTGACCAACAGATATCACAACACCAGCAGCGTCTCCACTATGATAGACCACCTGGGATGGGAAACACTAGAGTCACGACGGACAAAAGCACAGCTCACCATGCTCTACAAAATAGAAAACAACTTGGTTGACATACAGGCTGACAAATACCTTATCAGAGCCCCAAGGAGACCAAAAGACCACAACAGGAAATACCATCAGCCATCTACAACTACATTGTACCACAAAAACTCCTTCTTCCCGTGTACAATAAAAATCTGGAATGGACTCCCTGCACACGTTGCAGAGGCCCCTGACTTGGTATCCTTCAAGCCGGGGCTATCGAAAATCACTTTCTAACAGCCGCTGGGCACCCAGCTAGTAGTAACCACTAGTGATTCCCATTGCTGGGCCGGTCACAGCCACTGTAACCGGAGAGGACTGGGATGAAGAGGCGAAGCTAGCTGGCATTACTTTGCTTTTACTTCTTTCTTTTAACTATCAGATCTTTTTCTGACTTTCTATCATTTCCTTACTCACTCTTGACTTAGCACCGACCGTCGCGTAATAATCAAGTGTGATTGTGCTGACGTATGATGTAGATGAAAGAACTGATCTAACATCCACCCCAAGTATACTTAAAATCACCATAGAGAAAATTACCTGTGAGGAATATACTACCTATGAGACAAACACATTGAGAAATAATAAAGTGACATTCAGTGCATGGATCAAGGACAGACTTAAGCTATATCAATGTAAAAACTGAATTTTAAAAAAGCTTAAGAAAATGTTTTCATTTTTTTTTTGCCAATTATAACAGATTTTCAATATCATTTCAAACATGTGTTTTACTCATGACACATCATTCTACTTTTCTATTCCAGCTACAGAGGTCATTGTCCAACTACAAAATATGATTACGGTGAGACATATGGAAATGCCACCAATAAGTATTTCCAGGATTACAGATCAGAAGTGTTGAATGCCTCCCACGATCCCTATGCAAGAGGTGGTGAATTTCCAACCTACTACACACACAAGCCAGAGTCCGTCATCAGTGCCAGAGGACGAACCAGAGATAGATGGCTGGCATCTCCCAAATATTCCCTGACAAACATTGATTTTGACAGAAAGGAAGAACTGAAATCATTTGATAGTGTAAGATACATGTATTGTTTATTTTATGTGTTTATATTACCAATACTTCATATGCAAATCAAACATATCCATTATATTATATCCTTTTGGTGTAGTTACAGAAAAGAATATTCCTCATTTTCTATGATTGGTATAGATGTTTGTGTAAAGTGTGTGCCATAAACTAACTTAGCTATTTTAAGGGTCAAATACAATCAATTAAGTTTTCTTCCTTACTGTGAAATGCTTCAGGGGGTGTCAGCCTCGGAACATGAGGGCTTTGGGTTTGAATCTTGTGCGTAGCCGGACCGCTTTTGGACCTATCATTAATGCACTGTACATACATATGACTGTGCTCTGGTTAGGTATCCAGAAAGCAGAATATAGAAAGATTAATCTTTCCTGATTGTAATACTCGAAAGAGGGGAAGTTGGTAGACAGAATCGTTAGAAAGAAAGATGTACAAGAGTAAGCAAATACCCAGATTTGTTCTGCAATATATTAAGATTGTTTCTAATATATCATCACTGAATCAAAAAGCGCTCAAATGCATTGTGGTATAAAGAAAATGTGTTCATGATTTTACTGGTAGTAGGATTAAAATTGTTTGATAATTATGTGTACTCTTTCTTATGAATAGTAAAATTATGCATTTAATGTCATCTGATGTGTATCAATCTTAACAGATTATGATAAAGGTTTTGTAAAAAAAAAAAAGAGATTTTGTAAAAATATCTTCTTCTTTACATTTCAGCTTGGCCAAAAGCACAGAGAAAAATATTTTGATAAAAGTGACACAAAACCCAGAGTTGATTATTTCATGATTCCTAGTAGTGCAGAGGATCAGATTAAACGTAAAACAGGATTGTAAGTATGGGTGTACAAGCTCTGTCTGTCTCTCTCTTTCTGTCTTTTTCTTCAAAAACTTTCATTACTTGCTATTTACCACACCATTTCTTCCTTCTTTTTTAATGCTACACTAGTTTTAACCTGCTTTACTATGCCATAGTCATTTTTCTTCTTTATTTTTTGTTGGAAATGATTATTTTGTAGAACTTTTACACAACACAGTTCTATGGTTAATCCACATTTCTAATGTTAATCCTATCTAAAGACATAACTCAATTCATTATTAAGGTAATTATTATGAAGGCAATTTAGTCACAATTATTTGAAAGCATGTTTTGATTTTGTCACTGTATTTCATTTTATAAGTGGTGCGATGAAAGTTGCATTCATGCTAAAAAATAAGAGAGGACCTTTTTCTAGTACTGTGTATACTCCAATGTAGAGCTTTGTTCTATATAACCACCAATTTATTTATTATACATGTATTATTATAGATACATCTAATTGCATGTTTAGCGAAACACTAAAGGAATATTCTGAAACAAAGAATGAACTGCTCATAATGAACAATTTCTTTTTTATTTTCTACACAATTATTTGTGTTTTTTTGCAAATTAATCTAAGTGGAGAATCAGAAATGTCTTTGTTCAATGAAGAGATGCAACTCTGGAGTTTGCCTGCTACAAAGTTAAACTTACCTTGGTATTGTGTCCTATTGATTCAACTTATTAAGACCTCAAAAACTGCATGGAATAGGAAAAGTCCATTAGTTGCTCAATGTCTTGATTTGTAAACCCACCAAATTTCATAGAAATTTTCATTAACAGTCATAAAAAGGCTCGGAAACTTAAGATAAAAAGTCAAAGAATGAAACCAAGGTCTGAGTGAAATCTGCACATTCTATCCAGGGGGACCATTATATTTTGTCGAGGTTCTTTTCTTGATATTGATTCAACCTATGCCTTTAGGTTTGAAAATGAAAACTTGCATGGTAGGACCATGTGTGCTGGTGTGAAGAGTTAGTCTTCAATCTTAATATCAAGTAGAATAAGATACAACATGTACTAATTTGTTAGTTTTGCATGCTACATTAGATCTTAACTATCCTTTATAGTGCTGGAACCTACCTCTTGCTTATGTAAGCAGGTTAGATCCAAGCCAACTGCCAAGTGAATTGGCGCCATCCTGTGATCTAGCCTATTTGCTACTCTAGGTATTTCCTCAACAAAGCAGATATTTAAGGTTTTGGAAAGCAGGTGACAAAAAAACCTATTGTTAGAAAATTGTCCAGCTTTATAAGGGTTTACATCAACTTATTATAGATTAGGAAGCATTCTTGAAGGGGAGGAGTATCTACGAATTAACCCTTTTTAACTGTAGTGTATGATTTAAGCATTTACACCAAAAAGTTTGAAAGAAACTATATAGAATTAACATTACTGGTAAAGTCAATTTTTGAACTGAAGGTCTGGAGACTGTATCTTCTACTTTGTTAAGTTTCTTTATTCTTTATAATAAAATTTTACTCAATCCTGTGTCTAGAAAAAGCTTTGATGACACCTTAAACTACTTATACATGTCTCAGAAATATGAAAGCTCAAGTTATGTCAAGTCATTTTTTCTAAGTAGCTTAGCAGAACTTTATAGAAAAGGTGAAGTGCTAAAACAAGCATTTTCTACCCTTATCGGGATATTTTCATAACCAATTTTCATTGTAGAACAAACCATTTGCAGAGCTTAACTACCATTCTTAGCCATGATTTCTCAGCAAATACAAACATCAATCTCTAGATGCAGCCAAGAAACCATCATGAAAAATTTGGAACTTGTTTTTTAGGATGCTAGAGGAGAATTCCTTCTTTTCACTTCGTTGTCATTTACTGACCGAAATTTTGAATTAGAAAACTATTTTTTTGGGTTCTTTACTAAGTCAATATTTGCTTATGATTTTCCTCAATTTAGACGTTTTGATATGTACATGTATGTATGCAATAAAAGATGAAGTTGGTTATGAATAATATGTTAGTCCACCCACAAAAGTAATCCTGCATGCCTATAGTTTAACCTTTCCTTATCACAGGCTCAATTAAACACCATAGCAGCAGCTGGCAATTGAAAAACATTGTACCAAAATAAGAATTTGCTCTTCATGAGGAAATCTTTATTTTGACACAATGATTTCAACTTTTACAGATTATGGATGCATTGATTCATTGAAATTGATTGTCACTTTAAAGGATTTGATTGAATGTCAGCTGCGGCTAGCTACTTGGAAAATGGAGAAGTTTAGAAATTAGTATAATTATGTCTTGCTAGTTTAAGTTGCTCTTCATAGTTGCTTTCCAAATAACATAGAAGATGGAAAACATTAGAAATATATGCCTTGCTAGTTGTTCTCTTATAGTTGCTATTGTAGTGCATTTCTTTCAACACCATCATTATAATCATTTCTTTCCAAAGCTGATGTACACCCATACTGGTTTTATTTCAGCCATGTTTTATTAATTATTTATCTTTGTAAGATCATTGTGGAAGCAGTTTTAGATTGCTCATTAAGAATGCATCAATTAATTTCTGATCCACTGTTTTAAGATTAGTAACCTTTCATCAAGAAATGTATTCAATATAGATGATTTATCTTTTCAAAGTTAAATATCTTTACAAGTTTTATATGTATGTTTTGTTTCTTAGCTTTAGAATTGAAAACGAAAACACTTCTTTATATTTATTTAATTCATTTTTTTGGTTCTATTATAAACCAATCAGAATTGCATATCTGTTATAGCTTTATAAAGCTAATACATTTTCTGAGTAAATCCATTCAATAATTTGATAGAAGACAGTTCAATCATGTTTGACATAATATATAGAGCCATAATGAATACTTTTACTATTAAGTGCAGTGTGAAGCTTAAACATTATATCCTTTTGCATAATGGACTTGGATCAGAATTTTTTTATTTTTTATTGTTTGAAAAAATTAACTATACCAGGAATATCATTATCCATTATCGACATTGAAGTGCCCTTTATCGCTTGAGTTAACCCTTTTCCAAACAATAACGACATTTGACCACTTTGTTGCAGACAACTTTAGAAAACATTGTGGAATAAGAAGAAATTGCTTGTAACAAGCAATTTCTCCTTTTCCCACAATACTTTCTGCCCTATCAGAAGATTATTTTCCAATTTTATGACATTTTGATATGTTGTCTGCAAACTCTTTCAATTTGGGACAGTCAAAGATTTTTGTTTGGGAAAGGGTTAAAGATATCACATAACTGTTCTACTATACTTGTACTTGTTTGTCAAGTTAATGTTTGTACTGATGTTTGCATCTAGCAGAGTAAATGTCTTGTAGATTAATATATTGTATTAAGATTTTTTCAAAGCAAAGTTTGGATACTGTATAACTAATGTTTATGTACATGACTTAATTATTGCTTGATATATTTCTGTTTCCAACAGTGATTTCCAAAAGTTACATGATAATAAGAAAAATAGATAATAGCTTATTCAAAAAATGACTGTCAATTCTGTTACTATTGAGATATAGTTATTAATGCAATGTTAATAAAAGAACAGAATTTGATTGTTTAATTAAAGCATTATTATCACAATATAATGTAAAGATATATTCCTGGTATAGTCAACCCTTTCCTTCAGGTGTACACATTTAATCATACAAGAACAAGAACCAATTGTTTCAAAAGAAGAAATTTCTTAAGTCATGTAAGTCTTCTTTTTCTCACAATCAAGCATGGAAATATTGTAATATTTTACTCTTGTTCATAGTCTTTTGTCATTGCTTTCAATTCGGATCACTCACAAAACATCATATGTAAGGAAAGGGTTGTTGTGTTTGATGTGATAAAACCTGTGTTCTCTCCTGTGTGCTGTGAAACAATTCTACACTGTGTGGCACCCATCTCTCGCTGGAACTCCTCTCAGCAGCACAAAGGTAAGTCATGCTTATCATTTTTTTTTTTAAATTTCTGTCAATTGTTTTCAAATGACAATAATGTATGCAAGACTCACAAACACTCACACTTAAAAAACCCAAGACTCATTGTGCAACCCACCATAGCAACAGTTGCTAATAATTTTAGACTTATCAACATGGTTTTTGTAACTAAGCATACTGAGAATAATAAGATTCACTGATGTAAAAATCACTGTCAGGATTCAATGGTAGACTCACTTACACTTTCAATCACAAGATCATACGCAAGATCATTGTTGATATTTACCTAAACATATACACAATTAAAGACCTTTATCTTAAACCTTTACTACACAAACACAGATCACCATAACACTACTGTTACACAGTTTTATTGTCGATTGTAATAGCTACCAAGACTCATTGTGCAACTCACTATAGCAACAATTGTTACAGAGACTCATTGTGCAACTCATCATAGCAACAGTTACTACAGAGACTCATTGTGCAACTCACTATAGCAACAATTATTACAGAGACTTATTGTGCAACTCATCATAGCAACAGTTACGACAGAGACTCACTGTGCAATAAATCCTAGCAACAGTTACTACAGATACTCATTTTGCAACACACCATAGCAACAGTTACTACAGGGACCCATTGAGTAACTCATTATAGCAACAACTACTACAGAGACTCATAGAGCAACTCTTCATAGCAACAACTACTACAGAGACTCATTGTGAAACACATCATAGCAACAGTTT
The DNA here is from genome assembly GCA_947846245.1 of Cerastoderma edule. Classification (NCBI taxonomy): domain Eukaryota; kingdom Metazoa; phylum Mollusca; class Bivalvia; order Cardiida; family Cardiidae; genus Cerastoderma; species Cerastoderma edule. Next base: position 54,249,086 of record OX401405.1, on the reverse strand, counting down.
CTACTGAGACTCATTGTGCAACTCATCATAGCAACAGTTACTAAAGATACTCATTGTGCAACACATCATAGCAACAGTTACTACAGACTCATTGTGCAACTCATCATAGCAACAGTTACTACAGATACTCATTGTGATCTCATTGTAGCAACAGTAACTACATATACTCATTGTGCATCTCATTTTAGCATTAGTTACTAAATATACTCATTGTGCATCTCATTATATCAACAGTTACTACAGAGACCCATTGTGCAATTCATCATTGCAACAGTTACTACAGAGACCCATCGTGCAATTCAGCATAGCAACAGTTACTACAGATACTCATTGTGCATCTCATTATAGCAACAGTTACTACATATACTCATTGTGCATCTCATTATATCAACAGTTACAACAGAGACCCATAGTGCAATTCATCATAGCAACAGTTACTACAGAGACTCATCGTGCAACTCATCATAGAAACAGTTGCTACAGAGACTCATTGTGCATCTCATCATAGCAACAGTAACTACAAAGACTAATTGTGCAATTCATTATAGCAACAATTACTACAGATACTTATAATGCAACTCATCATAGCAACAGTTACTACAGATACTCATTGTGCAATTCATTTTAGCAACAAATACTACAGAGACGTATTGTGCAATTCATCATAGCAACAGTTACTACAGAGACCCATCGTGCAACTCATCATAGCAACAGTTACTACAGATACTCACTGTGCATCTCATCATAGCAACAGTAACTACAAGGACTAATTGTGCAATTCATTATAGAAACAATTACTACAGATACTTATAATGCAACTCATCATAGCAACAGTTACTACAGATACTCATTGTGCAAATCATTTTAGCAACAACTACTACAGAGACTCATTGTGCAACTCATCATAGACACAGTTACTACAGAGACTCACTGTGGAACTCATCAAAGCAACAGTTACTAAAGATACTCATTGTGCAACACATCATAGCAACAGTTACTACAGACTCATTGTGCATCTCATCATAGCAACAGTTACTACAAAGATTCATTGTGCTCTCATCTTAACAACAGTTACTACATATACTCATTGTGCATCTCATTGTAGCTACAGTTACTAAATATACTCATTGTGCATCTCATTATAGCAACAGTTACTACATATACTCATTGTGCATCTCATTATATTAACAGTTACTACAGAAACCCATCGTGCAATTTATCATAGCAACAGTTACTACAGATACTCATAATGCAACACATCATAACAACAGTTACTACAGATACTCATTGTGCAATTAATCATAGCAACAGTTACTACAGAGACCCATCGCAAAACTCATCATAGCAACAGTTACTACAGATATTCATTGTGCAACTCATCATAGCAACAGTAACTACAAGGACTAATTGTGCAATTCATTATAGAAACAATTACTACAGATACTTATAATGCAACTCATCATAGCAACAGTTACTACAGATACTCATTGTGCAAATCATTTTAGCAACAACTACTACAGAGACTCATTGTGCAACTCATCATAGACACAGTTACTACAGAGACTCACTGTGGAACTCATCAAAGCAACAGTTACTAAAGATACTCATTGTGTAACACATCATAGCAACAGTTACTACAGACTCATTGTGCATCTCATCATAGCAACAGTTACTACAAAGATTCATTGTGCAATTCATCATAGCAACAATTACTACAGATACTCATAATGTAACACATCATAGCAACAATTACTACAGATACTTATAATGCAACACATTATAGCAACAGTTACTATAGATGCTCATTGTGCAATTAATTATAGCAACAACTGCTACAGAGACTCATTGTGCAATTAATTATAGCAACAGTTACTACAGATGCTCATTGTGCAATTAATTATAGCAACAACTGCTACAGAAACTCAATGTGCAACGCATCATAGCAACAGTTACTACAGAGACTCATTGTGCAATTCATCATAGCAACAGTTACTACAGATACACATAATGCAACTCATCATAGCAACAGTTACTACAGATACTCATTGTGCATCTCATCATAGGAACAGTTACTACACATACTCATTGTACATCTCATTATATCAACAGTTACTACAGAGACCCATTGTGCAATTCATCATAGCAACAGTTACTACAGAGACCCATTGTGCAACTCATCATAGCAACAGTTACTACAGAGACCCATCATGCAACTCATCATAGCAACAGTTACTACAGATACTCATTGAGCATCTCATCATAGCAACAGTGACTAAAGATACTCTTGATGCAACTCATCATAGCAACAGTCTCTACAGATACTCATAATGCAATTCATCATAGCAACAGTTTCTACAGATACTCAATGCAACTCATCATAGCAAAAGTTACTACAGATACTCATTGTGCAATTCATTATAGCAACAGTTACTACAGAGACCCATTGTGCAATTCATTATAGCAACAGTAACTACAAAAACTCATTGTGCAATTCATCATAGCAAAAATTACTACAGATATTCATAATGCAACACATCATAGCAACAGTTACTACAGATACTCATAATGCAACTCATCATAGCAACAGTTTCTACAGATACTCTTGATGCAACTCATCATAGCAACAGTTTCTACAGATACTCATAATGCAACTCATCATAACAACAGTTACTACAGATACTCTTGATGCAACTCGTCATAGCAACAGTTTCTACAGATACTCATAATGCAATTCATCATAGCAACAGTTTCTACAGATACTCATAATGCAACTCATCATAGCAAAAGTTACTACAGATACTCATTGTGCAATTCATTAAAGCAACAGTTACTACAGAGACCCATTGTGCAATTCATTATAGCAACAGTTACTACAGATAGACATAATGCCACTCATCATAGCAAAAATTACTACAGATACTCATTGTGCAACTCATTATAGCAACAGTTACTACAGAGACTCATTATGCAATTCATCATAGCAACAGTTACTACAGATACATATAATGCAACTCATCATAGTAACAGTTACTACAGATACACATAATGCCACTCATCATAGCAAAAATTACTACAGATACTCATTGTGCAACTCATTATAGGAACAGTTACTACAGAGACCCATTATGCAATTCGTCATAGCAACAGTTACTACAGATACACATAATGCAACTCATCATAGTAACAGTTACTACAGATACACATAATGCCACTCATCATAGCAAAAGTTACTACAGATACTCATTGTGCAACTCATTATAGGAACAGTTACTACAGATACACATAATGCAATTCATCATAGCAACAGTTACTACAGAGACCCATTTTGCAATTCTTCATAGCAACAGTTACTACAGATAATCATTGTGCATCTTTATAGCAACAGTTACTGCAGAGACCCATTGTGTAATTCATCATAGCAACAACAGTTACCACAGATACGCATAATGCAACTCATCATAGCAACAGTTTTTACAGATACTCATAATGCAACTCATCATAGGAACAGTTACTACAGAAATGCATAATACAACTCATCATAGCAACAGTTTTTACAGATACTCATAATGAAGTAATCATAACAACAAGTAATACAGAGACTCATTGTTCAATTCATCATAGCAACAGTTTCTACAGATACTCATAATGCATTTCATCATAGCAACAGTAACTACAGAGACTCATTGTGCAACTCAGTATTGCAACAGTTACTACCGATGCAACTCATCATAGCAACAGTAACTACAAAGACCCATTGAGCAAATCATCATAGCAACAGTTATTACAGAAACTTAAAGTGCATCTCATTATTGCAACAGTTACTACAGAGACCCATTTTGCAATTCATCATAGCAACAGTTACTACAGATACTCATAATGCAACACATCATAGCAACAGTTACTACAGATACACATAATGCAACACATCATAGCAACAGTTACTACAGATACTCATAATGCAACACATCATAGCAACAGTTACTACAGATACACATAATTACAGATACACATAATACAACACATCATAGCAACAGCTACTACAGATACTCATTGTGCAATTCATCATAGCAACAACTACAACAGAGAATCATTGTGCAACTAATCATAGCAAAAGCTACTACATATACTCATAATGCAACAAATCATAGTAACAACTACTACAGAGAATCATTGTGCAACTCATCATATCACCAACTTATACAGAGACTCATTGTGAATCTCTTCATAGCAACAACTTCTTCAGAGACTCATTGTGCTACATATCATAGCAACAGTTACTACAGAAACTCATTGTGCAACTAATTATAGCAACAGTTAAAACAGATCCTCATTGTGCAATTCACCATAGCAACAGTTACTAAAGAGATTCATTGTGAAACTCATCATAGCAACAGTTACTACAGAAACTTATAGTGCAACTCATCGTAGCAACAGTTGCTACAGAGACTCATTACACAATGCACCATATTTGCACTTGCTACAGAGACACATTGAGCAATGCACCATATCAACAGTTACTACAGAGACTCAGTGTGCAATTCTTCAAAGCAACAGTTGCTACAAAGACTCATTGTGAAACCTATCATAGCAACAATTGCTACAAAGACTCATTGTGCAACACATCATAGCAACAACTATCATAGAAACTCATTGTGAAACTCCGTATAGCTACAGTTTCTCGAGAGACTAATTGTGCAGCAATACATCGCAATAGTTGCTACAGAGACTCATTCTGCAACTATTCATAGCAACAATTGCTGCAGAAACTCAGTGTGCAACTCATCATAGCAACAGTTACAAAAGGGCACCGTTATGCTAATCATTATAGCAACAAATCATAATCAACACAATTGCTATAGAAACTTATCATGTGACTCATCATTGCAACATTGCTATAGAGACTCAGTGTGTAAGTCATCGTAGGTAAAAATTGCTATAGAGACTCAGTTTGTAAGTCATCATGGTAAAAATTGCTACAGAGACTCAGTTTGCAACTGATCATTATGACAACAGCTGCAGAGTCATAAAATGCAACACATATGCAACAGTTGACACAGATACTTATTTTTTAATTCACCATAGCAACAGTTGCTACAACGACATAGCATTCCAACACACTATAGGTCAATCACTGAGAATACTCAAAGTGAAAATGATTGGAACAACTTATGTACAACTACTCATTATCTTTGACACTTTAGCAACTACAACTGCACAGACTTATTTTGAATTTCACCATTGCAACAATTACACCATAAACCCAATATGTATATCACCAAAGATAATATAACATAATACTCAATGTCTATCTTGCAATATCAACAATAATTACATGACTGACGCAAAGTATTTTACACCATTGATATAGTTATCGTGAATCACAAACTCACTGTTTGACTCGACAAAGCAAGAATTTCTACACTGACTATAGTGCATAATCACTATATCTACACTACACACTCTCAATGTATAATTTGCAATATCAAATCAATAACCCAGGCTCGAGCTCATCATTTGACTTAACATAGCTACTATATAGATTAGATAATTATAGCATTCGTCATAGCAACCATTACTACAAAGAATAAATGTATCAATAATCATTAAACCAATACTGCACAAACTAGAAACAAAATTTGTTTTTGTAAACAACTATACAGACTAGATTTAATTTATCATTGCACCCATTGCTAAACTGACATAATTTTACATTAATCATAGCAACCATAAATGCACATACTAAAAATACATTTGTCATAGCAACCATTACTACTATAGACAGACTAGATATATCATTTGTCATAGCAACCATTATTATACAGACTAAATATAATATTTATCATAGCATCCATTACTACACAGACAAAAAAGTTACCTTTCATCATAGCAACCATTACCACACCGACTTGATATAATATTTTTCATAGCAACCATAATTAAACAGACTAATATCACATTAATCATAGCAACCATTACTACATACAAAATATTACATTCATAATAGCAACCATCACTGCACAGACTAAACATGAGACTCCATAGCAACTGCTAAAATGGAGACTCAATATGGACTCACCATAGCAACCATTACTGCACTGACTTATCATGCAAGTCACCATAGTAACAAAAACCAAATTAAAACTAATAATTGATATAAATAAGTATCCATGGCAACCAATACTATACTAAAACCTTAACTGCATCTTTGAGTATAAAGATATTTTGTTGCCAAAATTTTAATATTATTACCCATTCTCACTCAATACTTGTGTGAGTGTATAACTCACAAAGAAGGAAGTGGTGCAAAACCTACAAGACTTACTTGAGGTGCACTCAATGAGTATGTTTCTTCATCAAAATTAAGCAGATATTTAAGGTTTTGGAAAGCAGACAACACAAAAAAAACTATTTATAGAAAGTTACCCAGAATTTCAAGGGTTAAGATAGCCAATGTGATAAAATGGTTTCTTCCCAATATCTCAAAAACAACTTTTTCAACCTTCATTGTTGGGGTCATCTGTTGCATTTATTGTCACAGTCTCATGATTTAATCAGAAGGAAAATAGAAACGATTTACTTATTGAATTTTACCACAATTTTGCTTATGCAAGGATGAGACAATTTCCATTTCTACATAATCAGAGTGTATCACTTGTAAAACATATGGAGTTGCTTTTCACAAGCTATTACTGCTTTTGATGCATGGTTTCCAATTTTGATTGGATATAAGGTCACTGATGAAGAAAAATAATTGAATTATGAATAAGTAAACATCATATACAATCATAAGAGGTAAAGATATGTGTATCTGTGTGTGCAATGTGTGAGTTTTTTTTTTCTTTAATTGCTTTGGTTGTCCAATGCAAATTTTCACAATGTTTTATATCATATGCTTGTTCTTTTACAGCCTTTTGTGCAATTAGTTGCAAACATTTTGTGTATTGGTTAAGTTTCTTTATGAATTAATTAATTGATTGTGTTACATAGGTTTAGTAAACTTTAGTTTTAGTATATGAGTCTGGTGCTGTTTTGTTGAGTAAAATTAAAGATGAAGTTTTCAATTTTCAACATTTGATGTAACTAATAACGTATGAAAAGCAACAGCCATACAATTCTAAATGATGACATAATGGATAAGAAAATGCAAATTTCACTTCACCACTCATCTTTGGGGATCAGACGTAGGACACTCAGGCAGATGCTCTAATATTATATGGTTATCACAACATATCAGTGAATGACTGTGTATTTTCGTTGGTCTGAAATTATTATATTTATGAGAGGTCTCTAAGTACTCTGTGACATTTGTGGTGACAATGCCATCTTTTATCCAATTTGCCTTGCCCACATATATACATGTATTTATTGGCCAATACTCTGGGTGAGTCTTCATGGTTGTGGTGGTGATTTAACACTTGCAGGATGATTATGCAATTTACAAGTCCGCCATTTGTGATAGAGGACATTACATTTGTTTATTTTGAATTAACAACCGATCAGGGACGACAGTGTTTTTTACTGATCAGTTGTAAGCAATTTTGTGAGGCCTTTTTGCCTCAGTTTATTTTATTTACCAACTGTATTAATACTGATTTCATATTTTATATATAGGACAACTGAATGGGTTTTAAGAAACAAATTGAATACTTGGTGGAACAAAGTATTATATAATATGATTTGTGGATTGATAATGTATTTCTTATGAGTCCTCATAATCATTTTATTTGAAGCCGTTTTCTTTTCAGCAGATGACTACAGAGTGCATTTCAATGCAAGGCAACTATAATTGATCGTTATCAAGTTGTGTTTTGGATCTCATAATCCCGAATCAATTTATTATTTTTTTGTGCATCTCTCTTTTAGCATGATCTTGGCTACTCGACACACGGATGACATTAACATGCCGTACCTGGACCACGCTGCTCGCCGACTGCCACTCATCAAGAGAGTGGCAACAATGTCTTCCCAGCGGGACCGAGAGATGAGAGATGTTCACTTCGAAAAGCGATAAAAATAGCTTTACCATGAGAACTTTTTACATTGACTTCTGTGATATGAACAGTATTTGCAATCATCTTTCCAATTCTTTAATTTTTTATTCTTTAGATCTTTTTATCATTTTTGAAATAAATTTCAAAAGGCAAATCATTTTTGTTTTGATGTAGATTGTTTTGGTACCAACATAAGTTCATCTGCCAATCCTTTTTCTTTCTTTGTGACTTAAATAACTTATTTGCAGTTAGCAAAATAAAAACGACAAATAAAACCTGCCAACAATGTACCGTCATGTACATTTTGCATACCTCTTAATATTAACACTTTAACTCAGTGTGACCATATGAGAGTTAGCAAATAATTAACACATTCTCCTTTAGCAAAATAATTTTGAATATTGCCTGTAAAAAAATAACTTAAGTCATCTATGTTTAGAAAAGTGTTTTATTTAAGTGTTTTATTTAACTTCTTTGGTAAACGTTTTATAAGGTGTTGTGTCTATCCAGTGTATTGTGCTTTTTAAATTATTTCATTTCTTCAGAAAATCAGATTACCTTTACTCCATTTGTTTCTTTGTCTTGTCTTTTTTATAATTAAATCACATACAAGTTTTGGATGCCCTTAACTGTTGCAGTTTGTTATAATTGATCCAATTAGGGAGTAATAAAATTAGTCTAAACTCCTATAAAGTTAACCCCCTCTCACTCAACCTATTCCACTAAAAAGAATGTGACTGTTGCAAATCGAGACCAACAGCAGGAGACAAATAGCAATATAAGAAAATTAAACACAACAACCAGTGTGATAAAAAGATAAATTGCTCCCGCCTGGGGAGCAATTTATCTTTTTATCACAGTGGTTTCTAAAGACTAAAGCATTAAATGCTAAAAAAACTATTACTGTTATGTAGTAAGGGGTTCAACGGGAATTTGGAAAAGCCCTATTTTGAAACCACAGAGTATTTCACTTAAATGTTTTATATGTTCATTTGTAGCCAGCCCAAAGAAAGTAAAGGCAAAATATAGTACAATGAACTGTATCACACAGGTTCTTGTACTATTACTGTAGTAACACCCCAACAATTAACCTATCCCTTCCTAAGGGAAAGTGTAGGGTCCTGCTTGGCTCAGTGGTTTAGGCGGCGGACTTACACCTCAGGGGTGCCGGGATCAAGCCCAACCAACACCTTTTTGTTTTTTTGAAGTGCCCTTTGCCAAGGCAATTCAGAGCCCTAGCCTAGTACTCGTGGATCCAGGAGAGCTTTTACATAACTGAAAAAATTGTTGCCATGGCATTAAACACCATACAAACAAACAAGGGAATGTGTGACTGGTCTCAATTGAATCCAAATTGAATCTCAATTTCACAGGAGTCAAGTTTCTTCTGGTATATTGGCATACATTTAGAGGCTATGCTTGAGAGGCACAACAAGCTTGATAAAAACAATAAATTGAATGGACTTAATACACTTGAGTATCTCAGCTACTTCCAATGGCCTTTCAGTCTTTAATTGAAGACATCTAAAGCCAATCTGGTAGATAATTCCACATTCTTATACCTGGTGGAAAGACTGTTTGGCACTAACTTTACATTCCACTTGATGGCTCCATGAAATGCTGGCTTCTTGCGACAGAAATGGCTGGTTAGATTTATCTTAACGAGTACATTTATGAGTCCCTATGTCTTGAGGTTGTGTGCTAGGGTACAATTATTTTTGGCACTTAATGGCACCTGGCCCCTTAATCCCAACTCATACATATATTTGAGGTTTTTCTTCCATCACATAAATATTATTTCAGTTATGTTGTGGTGCCTGACTCATACTGATGGTTTTAAGACCCTTGACTTAACTGCCAACAAGGACTGGTGAAACCAGGTAGAACTATCAGCACTTTGTAAGTCAAGTTGTAGACTGCCTCTCATGAAAATACAAATACCATCACCTGGGCACCGTTTTACTAAACAGTTTACGCATAAGATATGCGCAAGTCTAAATCAACAACATCTCTTATTTCAATATTGGGCAAGGGGCAAGGCAATATTGCAAAGTAACACATTGCAAAATTGTGCTTTCGATTAAGATATTATCCATGTTTATCAGTTTTGACTTGCGCAAATATTTTCCGTAAATCCTTGAGTATAACGGTGGTAATCCCCCCCCCCCCTTTCATGCATAGGGTCATGGTCATTGTGAGTTTTAGAATAACTAGTTGGCAACAGAGACCTTCAATATCATGCCAGAGAAGGCAGGGTGGGAAAATTTTTCTTGGGGATACATGATACAATACAACACAGGTCTTAAACAGAGAATAGATATCTATTATTTACACAAAAGATAGGAAAATAAAATGATATATGAAGAGTGATTTGTGAATGAATAATGAACATCTTAAGATTCGAGAACCATTTGTAGCATCTAAGAAAAGATAATCGTCATAAAAAGCCACTGTTATAGAGAGAAATTCATTGTGATAAGTTATCACTTTTCCACAAATTTTTTATGAATCAAGCTACAAACCTAAAAGTCGTTTTATCTTTTAAATCGGATTATTTATGTTCTCCACAAAATCAATGGGGTAAGAACCTAAGCTTTATTACCTAAAATTGAAATGAAATTCAAACCTTAGTTTAAAAAAAAGTCATCTTCTGAATGATTTCTATGCTTTTGATGCCATTATTCATGTCTGTAAAATATGATTGTTGTTCAGTATCAGCTTAATTGTCCAACAGTCACCCCCATATGACCAACACACCCGATCATAAAACAAATCCATGAAATACTATCATATCTTTGAAAACGAATCTGCTCATTATTTGCTATTCCTCATTGGACATAACTCTTAACTAATTCATAATAACAATCTATCTGATGTTAAAAAACAACAACAAGAAAATACATTTCTTGAAACGATGACTTAAAATGTCATATGCTGACTTTACATGTCATCGGCTGATACTTTCAATTTACATATGTACTGAAAAAACATATTACGATATAGATTAAAGCTGATTTTATATCTAGTATTAGACCAAAATGGTATTGGAAAGGTCTTTTTACAAACAGAAGTTATTATATAGAAAAGCTGTTCATTTCATAAGAAAAAATACATCATGTTTGCATAACTCAAAGAAATGCATCATGTTTGTATAGAACAGTAATAGTCTCCATCCAACCTTTGTAATCTGTAAGAACTAACGCAATATTTAGGATCCAATGCAATACTACAGTAACTTCTTCATATTTGAAAAGGAGTTACTGTGGTCTTGCAATGAACCTTTGATGTAAGCATGAGTAAAGATGTTTATTGTTTGGATGATTAGAAGGACTAAGCTATTTAAACATATTAAATATCACAGAATTACATTATTATGCATAGAACAAATTGGATTACAGGTTTATATGTATATTGTAACAAAACCTTCAAAACCTTCACTTGACGTGTTTTTTTTTTTCTCAACAGTATTTGGATAACATTGCAATGCACAGATTGTATCCGAAAAGATTAATTTAAGGTTGCATTTAATGTATTCACATCTTTAATTTGTTCAAATGTGGAACAAACCATGCTTCCATTTTGATAATGCTACTTGATGTTCGTGATACAAGAAGTAACTAATTTGCAATTCAATCTTTTTCTAGACAGTTGTTTTAGTTTCTTTTTAAATAATTTGCAGCAAATTTATCACATATGAGAAAAAAGAAAAAGGGTGCCAAATCATCCTGAATCTTCACTTGAAACAACTTTAAGCTTCCATCCAATCTTGTGAACACATGAGTAAATAATCAGAATATTAACATAACTAGAATATTGACAACATAAACCAAGGTGTGGAACTTCTTATAGTATGATATACAAGATAAAGCTCTAGAATACACAAAGGCACAGATAGAAAATGTAAAAAGTAACATAACATGAAACATGGAATGTGCTAAGTAACATAAAGCATGGTTCCATGATTTTTAATAAACTGCATAATTTTGATTTTTCTAAAATTTAAAGGGTCTGCAAACTACAAGATGAACTGTTCAGAAAGACAATTCTTCGATCATGCTGAAAAAATTGAAGAAAAGGGATAGACAACTGCTTATACGAGCAATTTTTCTATCCCATTTGAGTTAAAATGTTGATCACAAAAAACCTGTATAACAATTATTGATAGGCTCTATTTAGGGTTTGAATGTACATATGTTAACCAATTCCATCACACATATGCCTTATTTAACAAACAAGTAGACATTGATTCAAAAACAATCGTGACAATCAGATTTAATGCTTGAGACAAGCAATTTGTTCTTTTGTTGCAATGGTTTCTACTAAATATTACAAAGGAAATGCTGTTTATTGTATTTTATGCTTTTTTTCTTTCCTTTCATTCTCAATTTGGACCAGCCAAGTGTTTGTATGTTGGGATGAATCAAAGTTGTGCATAGTCTGTAAATATTACCAATGATTTCATACCAGCTAACATATGACATACATTGTTTAACAGGAAAAAAGGAATTTAAGTTTGGTAGTAAAAGATTACTGCAATTTTGTGACATCTAGAAATCCCCCCAAAAAATAATAATACATACATGCATTATATAAATATGTTACATATTTATGCAGATTTTTGGAGTAATACTTCACAACCATAAAATTATAACAATGGCTCTGTTTCCAGGAGCATACAGCATTTAGATTAATCAATAAAATACATCTGTGAAAATCAGCAAATTAGGTGAAACCATTGAAAATCATTGTAACAAAAGGGGAGAATTAGACTGTGATGACCATATTTTTCTTTCACTACATTGTTTTCTGATACAAAACCATTCGTTAATAAATTGGGATATAATTAAAAAAAAGTCTTAAAATTAAAAATTCCAAATTGCACAATGAGAAAGACAATTAAATAATAGTAAAACAATGCTAAAGAAGAGTTTATGCAATCCTATTGTGATTGAGTTTCTTCTTAGAAGTAGTGTTCTAAATAAATAAAAAAAAAACAAAAACTAAAAGGGTCTTTTACAGTAAGTTTTCAATTTTTTTCAAACAAATTCTATCTTGTGGGTTTTCAGTAGAATCGTCTCAGAGAGACGATTCTAATGAATACCAGCAATATAGGGTTAAGAGCAGTAATAAAGAGATTAGCTAGGGAAATCCGCCTCTCTTTTGACCATCTAAGAACAGAAGATGGGTAGTGAGTAGAATTAAGTTGAATAACAACACTCTTGTCAGTCTTTCTTCATCAAGATTGTCAGCAACCTCTCTCTAATACTTATCATGGTCTAGACTTTACAACCGAATCCTGAAGGAGCTGAAAAGTAGAAACATTACAGTTGATTTTAAAATAATTAAATAAAACCAAATTAAATGGCTTATCAAAAAGCAATAAATTTTCACAGTCTGAATTTGAAAAGAGCTGCCTAATGATACTATTACGAACAATAATAAGTTCCTTAAGAAAGAAAGAAACTCTTAAAAAATACAAAAAAAAATTCTAACCATTGTCATGATCTTTTTAATATCATACTTTCTGAAGTTAGTTTATAATAAAAAACTTTTAAAAAAGACATCTAAAGAACAATGTCCGCAACAAATCATAGCTAGAAAAATCCACTTTGGTTTTATAGATCCCCTGTGGGGAATCGATCCCGGTTCTCCCGGTTGAAAGTGCAAGACCATAACCACTGAGCTAGAGTTGGCTCAGTAACGCAGAGGTTACATGTTGACTTATTTATTGTTGCTATGCTGTAGAGAGTGAGGCGGTTATGAAACAGACATAATGCTTTTTCTACCCATTGTCATAATCTTTTTAATATTATAATTTCTGAAATTAGTTAATAATAAAGAACTATTAAAAAAGGCCAAATTCTTTTTCTACCCGTTGTCATAATCTTTTTAATATTATAATTTCTGAAATTAGTTAATAATAAAGAACTATTAAAGAAGACCAATTTCTTACTCTACTCGTTGTCATAATCTTTTTAATATCATACTAGTTTCTGAAGTTTGTTAATAATAAATATATTAAAATGAGTAAATTGACATTAATATTGAGTTGCAAACCTGGGCTGTTTTTCATTGTTCACACAATTGCTTTCCTTGAAGTTACAGGGGTCTAGGACCTCTTATCTCCATGACAAAATCTTTATCAATGATGTGTATGGTATAATTTTTCAAGTACCTTATTTGCATACAGAACATATAGGCAGGTACAACCCTGCATTCTAGATAAATTTGTAATTTACATAAAAGCAAATGACCCTCTCGGATAATGACAGCTCCATTCAGAATTGTATTCAACCAGTCTATAAATCTTCACCCATATGTTATTTGTAGGTGCTTTTATAACAGGAACAATTGGAAGCAATATGCATGTGTTTGTCAGGATTTGTATATGTATAACCTTTCATTGGCTAAAACCAACATGGGAATTCATTTCAAGAAGTGTTGTCCAATGGTGAATAAAATGTTTGATTTCTATTACATTAAAGTGCATGATGGTGTTTCCTATAAGATGCAGGTAAAATAAAAAGTTAATACTATTTATAGTTTATAGTTAACAATATACTCACTTGACAAAATCAGGAGCTTTGGAAATCACATGCTCAAATTCAGCAAAGGACAAAGAGTCATCATCATCCAAATCTGCCTCCTCGAAAATCTATACAAGAATGATGGTATAAATATCTATATCTACAACCAACCGAAATAAAATTGCAATAATTCCTCATTGTCCTGTTACCAAACAATAACCACATTTGACCAGCTTATTGCAGATGACTCTGGAAAACATTGTGGGAAAGGACTTGGCGAAATTGTTCTTAACATGCAAATTCTCCTTTTCCCACAATATTTTCTGTCTAATCAAAAGATTTTTTTTAATTTCATCAAGCTCTGAGATGTCGTCTGCAAACTCTTTCAATTTGGAACAGTCGAAAATTTGGTGTTTGGTAAAGAGTTAATACAGACCCCTTTATTCCAGAAACCACACATAGGAATTTGAAGAGAACACATTTCATTTTATATTTCACTTGATAGTCTGGAAATCTGTGTTCCGGATTGGGGAATGAAAATCAGAGAATGATCATCATATACATTCTGTTTATCCAGAATTAAGTCTATGTATAAGTAATAACTGTAAGCCATATCGATCAAGTCGCAGATGTTAGTCTGCAAGATGGGATAATTGCCCAAAACAATGCTGGAGTGATAAGCAGTAAGAAGGATTTACTCTGTTTGAAGTTTTTTTTAAATAAAGATAAGCAGATTAAGTGTGCAAGGTGGAAACATTTCTATAAATCATGACAGTCACACACAGGTAGTTTATCAGTGCACAGCCAAAAAAAAAATACAAGTTTTGTATCCATATCACAAGATAGATGGCAGTTTTTGAACCTCTGCATTAAAAAAAACCCCTGTATTTCTTGCCTTGGCCTCTGGTAATGTATTAATCGTTTTGTCACTTACATTGTCAATCAGCTGCTGCATATCTTCATTTTCAAGTTGTTTCTCCCCGGTCAGTCTGTCAACAACTTCTTTCAGATCATTGCTAGAAATCATATCATCCTCGTCAAAATCTGCAACAAGTTAACAAATATTTTAATCAACACTAAGTCTTAGTTAAGTTTGAATACATCTGTTTTACGTTGATTGTGAAACAAGTTCTTACAACATAGATCAATCACTCTCAATTCTGCTTCCTGGAAACATAACCAGTAGTCAAATCTTTATTAATGAAAGATTGCAAGGTGGATCCTGCTACTCACCGGTTCCAGCCTACGACCCCTCTTTTAACACTTTAGTCTATGGTTTTGACAACCCATCAAGAGAAAGAAAGGGGCTCACATAAGTACTTACAGTGCATTATTTGAAATCACAGATTCTACACTGAAAGTTAGAAGAAAACAATCTGTCAAAATACATCAATTGCTAATGTGTTTTTTTTTTTATACATGTTTTCCTTTATTGTAGATTTAAAACCAGGTACAATTATTTATTACTTTTTGTAGCGTTTTTATCAAACACACCTAGTGCACATTGAATGCAAAAGTTATAAAAAGAAGGCACTATATTTTTACAGCTGGCTCTGTACTCTTCCAATATCAACCGATAATCTTTGAAGCAAAGGATTAAATCCATTGATTTCACAATATTTATACTATTCATGCCATCTTAAAACAATAATGTCAAATAACACATTAACTTCATTACCATAAATTCTGAAGGCATATTCAACTTTTACAGCTTTGGGTGCATTATCACTGAAGACGGACATCATGTCTAGAAAATCTTCGAATGTCATCTCACCATCTCTGCTGGAGGAGAAAACTTGACAGATCCTGTCTTTGAATGGGTTCACCTGAAAAACAGATACAATACATTTTTTTCACAGTCTTTTCTTTAAACTAATCATCTCCTATTTAGCCTTTACTTCATTTATTGCGGGTTCAATACAATTATGAATACAATAGAAAATGCTCATTGTCCTAGCCTAGCACTGGTGAATAAAAAATAAGCAGTTGTATGACTGAAAAACTGTTAATACAACATTAATCACTATAACACAACATTAATCACTATGCAAAATAGAAAATTAGCGTAAGAAATCATACATGCACTGTGTGAGGCATGTATCTAGTTTCCTGGGCTATGTTTCTCCAAGTTACATGTATATCACAAAAAATCTTTTTTTTTTCATCCATTGATGAAAAGCCCTTGCCTCTCAGCATTCAACATTACAGTATTTTATTCTCTGATCAATCTACCAGTACTAGGCCAGTAAATAGTGTCTTTCCCAAGGAAACTTTACCATGAAATAATAAGCTGCTTCATGAATCAATCAGGGTGTTTCTAATTAATATTACACAGAGCTAATCACTGCATCACCACAGATTTTAAGTAAAATGAATGACTTTAAACTTGTATCTGCTTACAGAATATATGAACAACAGCACTGCTTTTTGTGTGCCAACCAATTATGTACTTTGGTAATCTCAAACTCTTTTTTTCTTTTAAAAAGGCCTGTCAGTCTGGCTTTCTTAATGTCATTAAAAGCCATGTATCCTACTCTACCAAAACCATTCATGACAGACAGGTAGTGAGTCTTTAACCTTTTCGAAATGCTGAATCTTTTACTGTCCCAAATTGAATGAGTTTGCAGATGACACTTCCATATGTGATAAAATTGAAAAATAATCCTCTAATATGGCATAAAACATTGTGAAAAAAGGAGAAAATGCTCGTTAAGAGCAATTTCTCCTTTTTCCACGATGTTTTCCAGAGTCTTCTGCAACAAACTGGTCAAAATTAATGTGGTTATAGTTTGGTAATGGGTAGGGATGGGAACGAATAGTGAAATCACTATTCGAATATTCGACTAGAACTATTCGAATATATTCGAATATTCGATTTTAGAATTCGTTTTGATGTCCGAAAGTCTGCATGAACAAATACTAGTACACTAGTCCTCTGTTCAAACCTTTTGTGTATAGCCGATATCTGCATACATGTACGTGCATGTAATATCAAATATTACAGTTTCGGACGTCAAAACGGATGGATGCTTGCCATTCAAGTGATTCAGTAGGTTGGATGTTGTATTCTTGAATACAAAGTCCTGGTTACACAGGTTACAGGTCGCCTTCGACTTATCGGCAGAACGAGTAAAGTAATTCCAGACATGTGATGGAGACATTGTGATGTTTATCGAATAGATGTAGAAATTAGAATGAAGATAAGTTTGACAAATTATTCTGAAGAAAAATATACTTTCTAACACATTATTTGATTGGTCTTTGTGCATATGCAATCCTGATTACGATTGGTTATTGAAAGAGTAATTGTTTAATTTCACGACAAACAAGTTACGTGATTGGTTGACACTGACAATTGTCAATTAGCGTGATTGACTTGTTTGGGATAATAAGGAAAGTGCAGATCATTAAGGTGTTAGATTTAGCGACTTAAAATCGACTATTTTCACACTTAGGAATTAATCGTTTTGCAAACTGTCAAAAGATGTGGTAATTTGTCACAGGTGTTTTACTGTGTGACATACATTGTAAAAACATCGTAACTGCACCTGGGAGCTAGGCACGTTCTTCGATATTTGGGATCGGTTTAGAGGAAGAAAATGAAAATAAAACAACATCATTTTGAATAAAATTTATGGTAAACATACAGTGATATGGGTTCATTAAAATCGAATATTCGAATACTATTTTGCTAATCGAATATTCGACCCGCTATTCGAATATTTGAATATTCGTTCCCATCCCTAGTAATGGGTCAAAAAAATAGCTTCGATACTTTGGGAGATAAATGGAACACAAAACTGAATGAAAGTCAAAAGAGACAACATTCAAGTCATGACAATTATTTCTTATATCTTTCAAAAAGGCATTAGTGATATATGGTTCATCTAAAATTTGACTTTATCCTACCTTTAACTCGGGTAGCTCAAGAATCTTTTCTTTGCTCAGCTTTGCATTTTTATCACGTGCTAAAGCATCTTTGTCCAGCTCTGAAAATCTTTTGTATACACTGAAAATAATAAGAACTAAAATAAGAATCAGAGAGCTTGTACAGCACTGTTAAATAGGTTTTGACATAAAGTAATTATTCCTTAAACTGGGAGAAGATAGTTCAACCCAACAAAGAAGATTTTATTTCTCTCCAAACTTTGAAAGAATGAGTATTGAGTTTTGACACTATTCTCTTTTGTATTTTTAAGACTATCTGTGATACACAATCACAAAGAAAAAGAAAACAGTGCATTATTTTCCACCTTAAAAATCATGTCTCCTATATAAATTTCTTGTTCATAGAATTACAAATCACAAGAGAAACTTACTGTAGGATTTCCTGTTTTGTGAAGTATGTCAGTTCCTGGAACAAAAAAAATATGAACAGGTTAATACCTTGAAGTTGTGACAAAGTACCTAATTTCTACATATAACCTATATGAATCTATAAAGAATAAGAATAGATTTAAAGATGTTTGTCTTCTCTGCATTTTACTAAGTAGGAATAGGTAGGCGAAATACTAGTCTCAATAATGATCCATGAACAAAGCTTTTTTGCAACATCAGTCTATATAGGAAGTCTTTCATGGCATTTTTGGCCCTTAAAAGGTCTGTTGTATGACCCTGAAAAGGGCAGTCTCCTGTATCCTGCACTTAAATTTTCTCATTCTACAGTTGTCTGTTTGTCAGACAGGTGAACCTGGTCTTTGTCATAATCGTTACAAAGACTGATGTCACTAAATTTAATTATTTTTTCTTTAAATTTAAAATCTAGTTTTTTGGTCAGTTGATGTTAAAAAGTAGTCTTGCTAATTATAAATGAATTAGCACTAGGCTCACTTTACATGCGGAACGTGCATAAACATAAGTATAACGGTAATATGTTAGTAAAGGCAAGTTGTATAAACTATTATTTGTCGTACTCGATAATAGCATTTAATACATCAAAAATAATCTTTGAAAAAGAAATCACTCAGCTTGATATACCTCTTACATCCTTTTATGTACACTAAAAAGGTAATAGGTATCATGACAATATTTGAGAACTCTCGTTAGCCTATATCTTAGGGGTATTCCAGTGTAATTACAGAATTTCGGTGATTCGAGTAACCCGATGTGAATTAATCCTTTTTCAATCAATCAATGCACTAACCTGTCTGTATTCCCCATATTAACTTTGTAAGAATGGTTTATTTAACATTAGTTGACGATTTTTTGCTCCAGATAATTTTTTTCTACACATGCACACTGGAATGGGAAAACCTAAAAAGCATTTTTTCAAATGTTTAACGGCAACTGATGCCATTGTTTGGTGGTATATATTTATTTAACATATCTTGTAATATCAATTGATTTTGAATGGCCATTTGTGCTTTAAATCCAAATATTAGAATAAGAAAAGTCAGACGTTATTTGGATCATTTCGAAATTTCTACGTTAGATTGCCCCATCAGAAAATAAAAAGCAATCTTCATATCGAATTATTTTGACTACCATAAGACGTTACGACATGCAGACAGCCTCCACGACCTACAGATCCAGACCAGTCGGTATAAATAGTTTCTGGTCCTGTTGACCAGTTAAGATAACGAAGAGTGTAGAACTTGTAGATTTCATAACTTGGGGAAATTCTAAATTGATACGCATTTCAGCCTAGACTATTAAATTCACCGTAATTGTTTTTCATCGATTGTGAAGGAAGCTTAAAGCTTGTTCAAAGCCACTCTCCATGACTGCTTCCTGGATACTAAACCAGTCATCGTGCCGGTTTGAGGGTTAGTCTCGGATATTTTCAACCCGACTAACGGGGATTCAAACCCGGGACCCTGGGTACAAGAGCCCGACGCTCTACCCCTTCACCAATGTCGCCCAGATTAAACCAACTATGACTTCTTCTTCTTCTTCTTCCATTAATGTACCTGGCCCACTCTGGGGCATTTTCGTACATGAAAGTGCTGTACAAGGTCGTGGTGAGGCGCAAACAGGTGCAGGCTAAAAATAAAACTATGTACATGGAGATGAATCTAGTGCTGCTGCGCCAGGCTCCCCTTGAAGGCCTCTAGTGTGGCTGCTGAGGCAAGGTGCACTGGTAACTGGTTCCAAAGCCGTATTGTGGATGGAAAGAAGGAGAATCTGAGGTAGTCTGACCTGCAGTATGGTACAATGAACCTCTGGGTATGTCCCCTAGTGGCTGTTGTAGCATGGTGGAGATACTGATGTCCTGGGATCGCGATGTGATCATTGATAATTCTGTACATCATGAACAGCTTGGCATGTTGTCTCCTTGTTTGTAGGGTCTTCCATTCGAGTTTTGCGATCATTTGGGAGGTGCTGCTGGTGGTATGGTAATCTCCCATGACGAACCGTGCAGCTCTTCGCTGGACTGCCTCTAGCTGGTTTGTACAGTCTTGTGTGTGGGGATCCCACACTGTGGAGGCGTATTCCAGTGTTGGCCTTACAAGTGTCTTGTATGCGAGAGCTTTGGTGTCTCTTGGACAGCTTGACAGGTTCCTCCGTATAAATGCCAGGTTGCCATTTGCCTTTTTAGCAGTCATTTCAATATGGGGCTTCCAAGAGAGATCATCTGACAGCATGGCACCCAGGTACTTTCCAGTCCTTGCGATGTTCAAAGTGTGGCCATGGATTGTATAGACTTATCCGGACATCAAATTCTGCATGAAACCTAAATGTTCTATGACATTTGTACCATTTTTATCAACATGAACCAAACTGAAGCAGAGACATAGATAACATGTTATCTATGTCTCTGACTGAAGTAACAATCGATACTGTAGAGAAATCGTGACTTTATGACGTCATTAAGATTTTGACAGCCAATGTCGCCTTCATTTTCGTTCTTCTAAACTATTTTCCTTGATATCTCTGTGCTTAAATTTTATTTCACATAATGAGTGAAGTTTCTGGTTTTAGTTAGTCATGGCCTACCTGGTAATCGTTTAGCTCCTGTTCAGTGAACACGCTTTGCGAGCTTCCCATTTTCGCAAACTTTACTTCAGGATTGTTTACTTTCGAAATTATGTTCTAGAATTCGTTTTTTGAGGGAATATTTCTTAAATTATTATGTAGTTTTGAAACACATATTTCTATATTCTATTCAGAATAATTCATCTTATTTATTTTCAATTTAATATTTCATTTTTTTTAAAAAACAGTTTAATGATTTTATAATAGTAGATCTATTTATTTTTTAATGGTCTTTATCATTTCGTTAAATTTTGATCATTAAAGAAATAACTGGTTCCCGGTTTGGACTGTTGTTTTGACCAGAAATTAAGCATCAAATTACCTTATTGACGTCAATATACAGACTGTGTTTCGTGGAGGAGACTGATCAAATATAATCAGATCATGTAACCAATTATGATATTGATTAGACTATAGAGTATTCAACTTAGAAGCATTAAATGGTTAGGGGACTGAAATTTGCTTTGCGCCAATGATAAATCAAAGTACTGAAAGGTACTCCAAATAATTATGAGAAATTTGCCTTGAATCTCCCTTTCCTTCAAATGAGTGAAGGAGACCCAAATGTTGAAAAATGTCATACTGTTTTGAAGCAAAGAATTGATTAACATTGTGTTTTTGTATAAGCCACTGGCTTGCTAGGAAGAAAGCTCTAAGTAAAGTTTAACAATTTGCATTGGCAGAGACATAGATAACAAATATGTCTCTGGCATTGGTAAATAAAAGATAATTTCATTATCCTTAAGTGCAGAATAAAGCCCCAACCAGTGTTGCATATGTTTAACAAAGCCATTTTCATATCACTTAAAGTAAACAGTGGAAATCATAAGATGTTTGTGCTTGCATGAAGGGAAGTCGAGCTAATTTGATGCGATCGGTAAATATTGAGAAATGTCTGCATCAAGCAATGGCCCCAGTTAGATCGCCTTATAAGAAATTAAAGGCATTCTTCACATGGTCATCAAATCATTTTGACTTAAATGAAGGGGGTATGATGATCCCCTACAACTCTACCCCTGTCAAATTTTTCTTAAAAAAATGTTTTAAAACAATTGACCACCAGCCTAGTCAAAATAATTTGACATGAAGATTGCTTTTTATTTTCTGTCGGGAGACAGTCTGATTAAAAAATTCTCAATATTTTCCGTTGGCATCAAATTAGTTTGACTAACCGCCATCCATACAAAGTAATTGAATACAAACACATCAAAATTGTCAGGTACCCGTAGATTTCAACTATATTTAACGAACTAAGACTTTAATGTGTACTTGAGTAAAGCAGGTTTTGATGAGTCAAGCTTATTTGAAGCGATCGGGAAATATTGAGAACATTTTGCATCGGGCAATTCCTCCATCAGAAAATTTAAGGCAATCTTCATGTTGAATTATTTTGACTAGGTTTTGATTATCAAGTATGCGTTCAGATAACTCATGGTTTGATCTTTTCCCTAATGGTATTTGATAAGTTCAGATGGAAAGCAACAGCCTATACAACAATGAAAAAAAAAGAATAGAAATGATGTTCCTTTTCAATATAATTAAAAAGAAACTATTGCAACAAATGGCAAACATGCTCATATTGAGAAGTTTCTTCTCTTGTCTCAATTGCTGCTTGAGGCAATGCTAAACTATTCTATGAAGGAAATGGGTTGTAAACTACTATTTTGAATCATATTTTTTTTATTTATTTCACAGAATCATATTATGCCACTGAGGAATGAACCTCAAACCCTATTACCAAATTATAGCCAGCATATTGTTTGAGATTTTGGAAATTGTTGAAAGTTTTTATTATTCTTTTCCATAGATTTGCATTATGTCACTGAAGAATGGACCTCCAACCTTATTTCTCCAATGTATACAGTATATAGCTGACAATGTGGAAATTGTTGAAAGTTTTGTTGGGTTCCCTTCACAAATTGGAGAACAAATTTTCAAGCAGTGCTTGGTGAAGAAGAAGTTCATGACAGAAAACCAGACTGCTCTCGCTCTCTTTGCTACAGAGTTTGGTTCAGACCTGCTGAGGACCCTCAATCTATCAGGTATGGGTTGATTATCATTAATGATTTATCAAAGGCCCTTTGCGTTTTGTTTATCGTAAATTAATGACTCTCTTTTTGATGAAAAAAAAGAGTGCTTTTGCTGATCAAATTATTTATCCTGTACAATGTTTTTCTGAGATCTCCTATAAGGAAATAACAGCTCAAATAATTATTATGAAACAATATTCTTTTATGACACTGGGAAGAAACCCTTGTTTCAAAATGAGAAATGGTTTCAAGCAGTTACCCTTTTTTTACTGGATCCTAATATCACTGACTCATGTGCTTTAAGATAGGTCAGGGTTGTCATTAATCTTTAGAGTAAGAGGCCAACTTTTGATTTGAGGAGGCCAATGAAGCAAACACCCAACACAAATTAGGTGTTACTTATAACCACCTATCATATTTTTTGTCACTTGAGCAGACCAAAAAGTCATTTGAAGTGGTCAAATGGGCCATCTGCCAGCTCTCAATGAACAAGCCTGTTGACCTAAGTATTATAAAAATTATGCTCTACTAGGTTTTTATGCACAGCTTAGACAAAGACATACTTTGAATTTGGCATAAAGTTCACATTTTTGTTTTTAAAAAAAGGAAGAAAAAAAATATGAAAAACTGTCCTTGCCTAAAGAAAAGGGAGCCCTTAACTATACTCATCTGGGTGCCACTTTTTACTCAATTAGTTTTTGTATTTAGTTTGGTTTCTCATTGAATATTGGATGGAATTGATTGAACCTTTACAAAAGAGATCAGGTTTAATAAACATGGTCACCATAAATCTGGTTGCGATGCAATGCCTCTTTGTGTTCTTTTAAAAGCATGAAAGTTTTGAATGTTCCTTCATTTCTCAAAAGGAAATTGATGGGCGACAGTGATGCAGTTTTAGAGTGCTGGCCTCTTGTACCAAGGGTCCTGGGTTCGAAACCCTGTCTAGGGAGGTGAAAATAGCCGGACTAACCCACGATTTGGCGCAAGTACTGGTGTATGATCCAGGAAGCTGTCATCGAGAGTTAATTAAATAAGGGTCAAGCTTCCATCACAATCGATGTAAAATAAATACATGTAACTTTGAACTGAAAGGAAACCATTCATCACTACCCCTATATCTCTCTTGAACATTTTTTTGAAAAAACAAGCATGCTATGTTTTGGACAGCTCCTGTTTCAAGAATAGTTTTGTACCAGATGAATACATGTATATTTCAATTCTATTTCCACTTATATGATGGTAAGGTTTGTCAAGGACCACATGAAGGGTTCAAAGTAATACTATAGTAAGTGCTTCAGGTTTGTGAAGCATTTACTATATAGTCTTACATTGAACCCTTGAGATTATGTTTAGGTCTTTGGTCTTGAAGATATCTTAAAGATAAATGTCTCATTGAGGAAAAAACTCAACCCTTTAACAATTATTACTTTGTTCACACTTTTATAAGAAGGTTTCAATATTTATCATTTCAGGCAAATTCCTGTGTTTAAACTACTACCTAGAAAATCTCCTGCTGTTTAAAGACATAACAGAGCTTGATGTTTCAAATTGTGGACTTGGTGATAAACATGAAATACTTACTCATTTTGCTAGCCTGCACAGGTAATTGTTCATATATTATGGTTCGTGATTTGCAAGCAACTCCATGCACTAGTGGTAAGAATAGTTAAATTGTGATATGACAAGACCCTTCTTGGGATGACTTCACATCACAACTTAACAGTTTTGTATTTTCACGAGGAAGAGCCTCCTTGCAAATCTCATCACCACTTGAATCATATAAAACGTCAAAGCACATTATTCTGAAACTATATGAGAATTTGAAGAGTTAAAACAAGCAGACTTTGATTAGACGATTAGCCATTTCTAAAAAACTTATCAATATGAAGGTAACAGAAATCAGGGTATTTTTTCCTTGAATTAAGAAGAGACCTAGGCCAGCTAATTTTGGGAAATTGTGTCGATATAATTACTGAATTGGAAAAGCAAACGGCTGGTGTGGCTTTGAAATTTGGGGAAAACTGCATAAATTTAAAGAAATATTCAATTGAGAAGCTGCCTTTTATGGGCTCCTGTTATCATGCAAAAAGCCATGGAAGTGGATTGAGTTTAAAGTATGTGTTAATCAAAAGATCTTTTTTGACATTTTTATGTGAAGTGTATGGTATAAGCTTGAGTACTGGTTATACAAATCCAAAAAGCAGAATTAAGATTGATCAATTTAAGTTGTAAAAACTTGTTTTACAATTGATGTAAAATAGGTGTATTAAAACTAATTTCAATCCCCATGTTTTCAGACTGGAGGTTCTGAACTTAAGCAGGAACTGTATCAGCACTGCAGGTATACAGAGTATGACCACACCCTTTAGGATGTTGAAGAGGGGCCCCAGGGATCTCAGACTATTGGATATCTCTGGTAACAAATGATAAAGATTGATTTATCCATCACTTAGCAGCATCGATCATATAAGTGAATTTCGTTGAACTTGTTTTTTTAGAAACAACTGCAACAAAAGTAGAAATTGCTCAAGCCTATTGGATAACTCGGGTAACAAAAGATTAATCCATTAATAAGCCGCATCCATCATAAATGCACTTTGACACATTACTTCTCTTAGAAACAACTATGACAAAAGGAGAAATTGCTCAAGATGAGCTAACAGTGCGAAAGTTCTACTGACTGATCTATCCGGCCTGCTTACACATTAGACTCTACCTTGTAAATCGAGATCCTTCAACAATTCTGATATAAGTGTATATGCATGTATTTCACATTGTCTATGGAGCATTTTCTTCTATTGTCACTGATTCTGGAGTTGTCTGCCATGATTGTAATTAATTTTGTATCTTTTAGGGAATGCCTGAGCACATTTAGTTTAATGTTAAATCTATTATATATTATAGACAGACTTTTTGAAATAGGAACTGTCAGAATTTATATGTAATTAATTATTCAGGAGAAGGAATCAATAAGCTTAAAGCTTTTGTACCAATCTATTTTTAAAAAAAGAAATTCATTTAGCAATAAAGTATGTTTAAACTAACGTATTAATCAGAGTAAACTGTCTTATATTTTACAGGTAACTCTGCAGTGTCCATGAGATGTTTGAAATATGTATCTCCCTTTACAAAGATTACTGTAATTTTGTCAGGAAATCTACCAGAAAAGGTATTGTTTTTGTTTTTGTTTTCAAATTCTAAGGTTTTTGAAATTCTCTGCCCTTTATGTTTTCACTTTTTCTACTTCTACTTTATGAAACCCTTTTCAAAGGCTATTGACCAGTTTGTATCATAAAACAACAGTACAGCTGTTGTTTCGTTTTAAAGGAATTAAGTTTCAGCTTTCAAGTTTCCTTGCATCTGTGAAAAAGCATTTTTTATTTGGATGTTCATTCGACTTACATCACAAAGCAGATTCAAATAACTTACAGTGGTAAAAGGTTTTGAGATGCAATTTGGATGTTTACAAGAGAAATAACTCTTTTGCCTGGACATTTGTAAAGGATAATCACAGTGATAGCTTGATGATGTGAATAATTTACCTCAAAGATCATGTCAACATAGATGTTACTTTATTTTTCCAGCTATCAGACTTCAGGGATTGGAAATTGACAATGAAAGATCAGTCAATTCATTATGACACTACAGTAAACAAAGGTTGGGCTACAAGTTTGATTGAGTGTTGGGTGAACAGGGTTAAAGCTAGAAAAGTAGCAGCTGAACCCAGGAAACAATCATTCTGTAAGTATTGCCCAATAACTTGAATAAGGCATACCAAGGGTTGGTTGTCACACTTTTACCTACTAAAGATTTCATCTACAATGCAAAGTAAAGCAATAAGAGAATTGGCCTTCAAAGCAGATGTAAAGTGATTTTATATCACACAATTTGTTTCAAAATCAGGGGGTAAAAAATTGGTGAGGAAACCATTATACACATATAACGCTGCCAAATTTCTTCATGTTATTGACAAATCAACTAGCATTGAACTGTATATAGATATAGAAAAAATAACAATATTTTTCCAAAATTTATTCTTTTTGTACAGTCATTCTCCTTTTGTTTGAAGTCATCATTTGACATTTACATTAGACCTCATTCAACATTTTTTGCAATTCTTTTGGAGTTCTTGACATTTGGTGTGCAAATTGAAGGGTCATTATACTTTTGATAAAACTATTTTTTGATTTTTGAAGGCACAAAATGTTACCTATGAGTGATAATAAGATAACAAACATGAATAATTTTGTATATACTTTCAGATAAGAAATCAATATGTCCATTGGATATTACAGCCAATGCTAGCATTTTCAGTAAATCTAACAGTATCATAGCTGTCAACCAAATTGGGATAAAGAAAAAAAAACCATCTCACCCAGTGATAGCCAAACATCAAGATGACTTAATAAAACACACAAACTTGTTAGACACGGAAGATGTATCTCTTCTTGCAATGTATAAAACACAAGACACGATTGACAAACAAGCTATGACAATTGATGCCTTGAACAATTTAGATACAACAAACTCTCATCCTGGTAAACTATCAAGTAATAAAAGGTTGCCAATAAGGCCCTTATCAAGATTTACCTTTTGCAAAATGGATTCCATAAACAAACTCAATTGTTACAAAATACTGGAGGATAAAGTTAAGAAAAAGGAAGAGAAAACAATAAAACAATATTTTACATCACAATCGCAAAGAAAACTAAAAGATGAAGGAACTTTTTCAGAAATAATGCATAAACCTGTGTCAAAAGAAACATGTAAAACTGGTTCAAGTGTCATTGAAAATGTGATTCAGCATGATTCAAATTATTTTAACATCAAAGATGCCGACTTAAATGAGAGTGTTAAGTTAGATAAGGACCCAGCATTATATACTGGACAACCAGTTGCCAAATTGAAAGGCACTGTCAACCCTTTGAGCAGGAAGAGGAAAAGAATTGTGATCTGCAGGCCATTAACAGAGAAATCTCTTGAGGATGATGTAAATGTATCCGCGAAACATCAGAAATGTGATACTGGCAATAGATTTGGTGATGTGACAGACAATAAAATGAAGCAGAATGTGCTTGATAGAAATACTAAACCATCTTTTCTGGACTGTTTAGATGCATTTAGTTAGTCCTTATTGTGTTGGAATCATCTTCATGCTTATGCAAACAGGTTGGATCCAGACCAGCCGCCAAGAAAATTGGTGGCTGGCCTGTGATCTAACCTGTTTGCTACTGTATTTCCTCATCAAAATTAAACGAAATTTAAAGTTGGGAAAGCAGATGACACAAAATTTACCCAACATTCTAAGGATTAATCCTTTCTGTGGAAGAAACATGTGCAAGATTTTGATGCATCTTGGCAAATGGGTCTATTGTTCATTTTGAAAAAAAGAGGATTTGCTTGTTACTTCTTGCTTCCCCTTTTGTCACATTGCCTCATACTGAATATTGGTAAAGGAAATGTTATATTTGGAACTTTATAATAGTGTTACTTAGTTACTTTGAACTTAGAGCAGTAAGAAAAAAACCCAATAATTATGAGGCACTAAAAAGCCTTTTTCCCACAATATATTCATGTTTACAAGTGTAACAAAAGAGAAATTGTGCACGATAAGCAATTCCTCCTTTTCTTCCCTCTTTATGACATATTCCCTATTTAGAAAACAATTTTCTCGTGTGTTGTATCTTATTTTGATTGAATGCTTTCAGTTGAACCATACCTCTGTATGATGTAATAGGTCAATCAGTAGTCAGCAAAACCTCTCAGTATTTTCAATGTATGTAATATAAATGTTATAGGTATGAAATAAAATATGTTGAAAGTTGATTTTGAAAAATGAGCTTTTTATTGCTGTTTTTTAATCCCATCCCATTACCTCTTTACAACATATGTTTTTGTCATGAAATTTGATGAACTACCTTTCTTCCCCTTTTCTCATCTTTGTGCTTTTTGCAATATTTTATAAAAGGTTCAGATATTTGTACAAAGCTGCGTTCAATTTGGACAAATAATAATTGCTATGTTGGGCAATATGTTGATAAACTTACTTTTCAGATAATAAAAGACAGTTGATGTGATGTAAGATCTCTTTCTCTCAAATTCTCCTTATGTTACAGTGGATGTTTAGATATTTAGCCTTGTGTTTATAAGCTGAAATCCTGTACTTTCAATAAATAATGTGAAGTGAGCCTTTGCTAGATTCACCTGACAAGAGCAGTTAAATGTTTCCAAGACCCATGTGACAATGGTATGCAAAATAGCACCTCTTATTCTAAATTAAGCTTGTTGTTCACAAAATAAACCTGTTTAAATGTGAAAGCTGTCAAGAACCTCGTCACATGTTACTAAAAAATCCATGTTGGCATTTTATCTGTGAAAGACTGTTTTCTTTAAAAAAGTCAAAATCCTAATCTGTGAGATAGTCCTTTTAAAAAACGGTATTTCGTTAATAATGACCATATTCGATTTACCCATAGGTAAGTGGTTGTATACATATTTTAGATTCCATCATAATGTGAGTCTCGCAAACATTTGACTGTATATGTATTAGAAGTAATGTTCCTACCGTGTCCTGTGGTGGCAACCAGATAGCAGGCACAAGACGTTACGACATCGTATCTACATATGTATATATTTATTCTAGTCATTGGAAATCATTGAAAAGGTTTAGTTTCCAATCAGAGCACTAAAAAGCATGAAAGCTTGTTTCTCGTTTTTATAAATGAAAAACCCTGATAAAATTAACAGCTAAATTGGTGAGATAGTCCCTTTAAAGGGACTTAAATGAGATACTTCAAGTACTTTCATCCATTTAAATCGCTTTGGCGGAAGAAAGAAAAAGAAGATGACACTAAAAAGCATGAAAGCTTGTTTCCCGTTTTTATAAATGAAAAACTCTGATAATAAGTACCTTCAAATACAGAAATTAACCGCTAAATCGGCGAGATAGTCCCTTTAAAGGGACTTAAATGAGATACTTCAAGTACTTTCATCCATTTAAATCGCTTTGGCGTAAGAAAAAAAAGAAGATGGCTGCGCCCACAGAGGTAAACATGGTTATGCTTTTTTTCATCAAATCATTCTTTGAAATTCAAAAAAGACTTCGGGTCATCATCTTTTACATTACTGAGTATATTTTACGTACGTTTTAAGCTTAGAATACCTGATTGTTTGGTGACGGCAGTGATTAAGATACTCTTAATTCGTCCCCATTCATTTTCGTACTAAAGTCAACGTGTCTCGATGCAAATAAAACGTCGACGGGTGGATTGTTGGTTACATGACTAAACTATATTGCAAAATGAAAAGTTACCTGTCATTACTGAAATACTGTTTCTGCTGTCAGTGAAAAATACCGTTTTGTCTTAAATGAAAGAATTATGGGACTCCTCTCCAGAAACAGTACAGATTGTGCATCACCTGTCAAGGAAGTTTCTCATAAGGCCTTATTCTTTTATACCAGCACCAGTCTGGGCTCAACATCATCAACAAAAATTAACGTCATACAAAATGCAGCCCATATTGTGGCTAGTGGCTATTCAAACATGAACCCCAGGATGTGTATACATCCAATAAGATTAAAGACCTATCTTTGGAGTCCTTACTTCATAAACAACACAGCAGGTTCTCAAATGATGTACAAGACCCACAACTTTCTGATAGACATCCAAGCTGACGAGTTGTAACAAAATGGTAAAAAACCAGAGGCGAGCACAATTTTTCATAGTGACGCGATTGGAAAATAGTTACGTCAAACTTTTGAATGGTTCATTAAATGGAGAACAGTGTGAGAAATTTTTTGTCACAACGTTTGAAGACCAATATTTCCATTGTTATTCAAAATAACCAAATTATTGTACTCACAGTTGTTACTTAATCATTTTTTAATCAATACATGTATACACTTACCATGGCTGTATTCCGCATATCAACTTTGTAAAAACGGTTTAAATTTAATTAATACTAGGTGACGATTTTTTGCTCTGATAAATTTTCTCTGTGCATGGAATTGGAAAAACCTATGAAGTGGTTTTATAATTGTTTAATGGCAATTGATGCCATTACTTTTCTCATCAATTGACTTTGAATGGCCTTTTTGTGGTTTAAATCTGAAAATTGGATATTGAAAAGTCCGACACTATTTGGATCCTTCGAAATTTTGGCGTAAGATTGCGCCATCAGAAAATCAAAAACAATCTTTACTTAGAACTATTTTGACTATGGCGAATAATAGACCATACACTAATCAACGGATTCTAACCAAAGAGAGTGAGAGAGTGAGTGGAATATTCCACCCACCAGGATCTGTCACTTCTACTTGGACATGCCACTGTACATAGATTTAAGCATTTTTGGGTGTGATATTTTGTATGCCACTATGCTTAATTGAGCCAATAAAATTCCATTGAGAACCCAGCTCAGTATATTGAAGATGTAATAAATAGTTAGAACACAGATAGCTTTTCCATACTATCCAATCCTTTCTTGTGACCGTATGTCACTAAATCATAAGAAAGTAATTACAACTGGCCAAAGACCTTAGAATTGAATAGATGATAAATAGTGCTAGTAGGAGGCTAACCAGGAAAGTATTTTACTCTAATAATGGAACATTTTGGATTTTTGTAAGTTGAAGATAAAGGTATTGTGCAATCTTGTAAGTGTTGTTCTGTATATTCATTGAATATACAGAACAACACTTACAAGATTGCACAATAATCATATACTCCCAAGAAAAGAGCTTGTTTTCAAGAAATGCATGGTCATGGCCAAATTTGGCTAGTTTTCTATTTTTTTTGTATTTGATTTATCTGTATGTAAAGTTTCTTTTGAATCATGAGAGTTCATTATCTCATCTAATCCTAATTCATTGAAAAGTTTATTTTAATTTTCTATTACTCAGGTTTTGTTTACAAGTGATGTGTCTGGACAGATGTGGAATGTTTGTGTGTGGGATACATATTCAGGAACTACTCTCACAACATTCAAAGGTGGAATCACGGCACAAAGAGGACTCTGTGTTCTGGGCAATGAATACTTATTGAGCGCATCCACTACAAAACCGCTGATACATGGCTGGAGTCTACACAGAAAGGTATGACATCACATAGATTGATAAGAGTCCAAGGTAACTCGGGACTGTGTGTTGTTAACTTGTTAACCCTTTCCCAAACAAGAACGACATTTGACGACTTTGTTGCAGAAGGCTTTAGAAAACATTGTGGGAAAAGGAGAAATTGCTCGTTACGAGCAATTTTTCTTTTCCCACAAGGTTTTCTGTTCTTTCCGAAGAATATTGTTCAATTTCATCGCATTTTGAAATGTTGTCTGCCAACTCTTTCAATTTGGGACATGTCGTAAATTTGTTGTTTGGGAAAGGGTTAAGTCCATATTCACCAATGAAACATGCACCCCAAACAAATTATTTTATGTTCATTTATTATACAGACAAAGTGATCTTTTTACAAATATTCTTTTGATTTTTTTTATGGTTCTGCTGTATGATTTGTATGTGTTAAAAATTTCTTAGTAAGTTAGCTCAGTCAGTAGCAAGTATTTCTTGGGGTTAAGAGCAAGCAACCCTTTAACTTTAAATGTATTTAATTTGGTATTATTAGGTTCATTTTACTTTTATTTATTTCAATCTTTATGCAAACCAACACTAGAGGTAAAAGTCAAATCATCCTGACGCCAGTGCCAATTTCAATCCGATAACAAAGTGCTATAAAAATTTGTGATATCAGTCAGTGACCATAAATTATAACATGCATATTTTAGTCATACAAGTTATGAAGGGATGTGTGGTGTTAATAAAAATGACATCAAACATTATTCTCTGCTTATAAATTGTCTCATTTGATATAAATTCTCCAATTCCTATCTTATTGTTTAATCATTATTTTGAAATGTTTTGATTGTTTATTTGAATCCATATTAAACAGGATAGACAGAATAAATTATTGGAGTATTTCTTAAAAGTTATCATGCTAAGTTTCGGATTATTATCTGATTCACTTTTGACCCACTGCATATAATTCCTATGTCTGGCCAGAAAGTGTTCCTGATTCTAATACACAAACCATCTATTCTCTATGTATGCGTAATAACTTCAGGATACCGGTTTATCCATTTATGCTTTTTTTTATATTTTGTAGGACCAGAGTCAAATGAAGATGGTGGCTCCAGGAAGAGTTAATTGCCTTGCTGTAACATATGATGGTGCCTATATTGTTGGGGCTGTCAATGAAAACATTCATGTGTGGCAGGTAATGTTCATAAGTATTAATAAAGTGTAATTGTGAAACTCTACCATCATGTAAAATATTGAGAGGGAATTTTAGCCCCTTTAATAGAAAGTTCTAAGTCGTCTAAGAGTTTCACTACACAATGTATTTTCCTATTCTCGCCAAAATGGATTTTTTCTGGTCCTTGTTTTGTTGCATAGTTCCTGTAATATGTGTAAGATTCATTTCATTTACCCTTTCATTCATATAATTGCAATATAGAGCTGTATATTGACATTTCAGTGTACCTACAGCAAACAAATGAAGAACCTGATGTTGAGGAAAATAGAATTTGCTTGGAAAGAAAAATTCTCCTTCACTTAGAATCATGTACTTCTCATTCTTTATCATTGGTGTCTGCTATTGTCCATGTCCATGTTATATGATATTTGTAACACTGCTTGTAAATGAACCAGATAAACTCTTTATAAAACTTAATATTTTTTTTGTAATTTATAAATGTCTGATGTTAGCAATTATGATCAGGTTTATTTTACCTGTACAATATTTTTATTTTTTAAAACTTACAGGTGACAATTTGTCAGGTGGCTTGTTAGAATGTTGTAAGATTTTGAAGTTTTTGTCCTTGTTCTGTAGTCTTAAACTTTACGATATTATCAGACAACTTTCAATAGTATTGTGTCAATAGGAGATATTGCTTGTCACAAGCAATTCCTCCTTTTGCCACACTGCTTTTTTTATTTAAATTTTTTCAATTTATACATTTCATATCAGCAGAAATTAATGGTTTTTCACATGTTTATAAAGCTTTTTTAAAGTCGTCTGCTTCAAGTAGTAATAATGTAAGTAGAGTAAAGAGTTAAATAAAATGTATTCTATTCATACCAGACTTGCAGTGGAAGAATTGTAGCATCCGTGTGTCGTCATTATCAGAAGATTAATGTTATTCGGTTTACTGACAATGGCAGCCATTTTATATCGGGCGGAGACGACAATATTGTGATTGTTTGGTCGCTTTCAAGGTATGTTACTGGTAACCAGTGTTTTATCTATTTTCCTAATATGGGTTATGCAATTTTTTCAAACGATTGAAAATTGAAATGAATTTTTTGTTTGTGACTGTGTAGAGACCATTGTGGGAAAAGGATGAACTGATTTTTTTTTTTTTTGAGAAACTTTTTACTTTATTCACCCCCTACAGATGCATTTAAATGCATTTGAGGGGGTTCTGTGGCCTAGTGGTTAGAGTAAAAAACTTGAAATAACATGACCCCTCTCTTAGTGGTTTAAATCCTTGTGACAGCACTAGGATTTTCAATGAGAGGTAGTTACCAGGTTGAATTAATTAATGCCTTATGGACAGTCAAGTTCAGGGTATTCCTACATCATGATGAACCAGGCATTGCAATATAACTGAAATAATGTTGAAGTAATGTAAAGTCATTATATATGTAGATAAGAAATTCATCTGTATGAAGGCAAGGGGATAACCTTATTTCTGTTCGCTTTAAGTCACATGAGTCAATGTTAAATCATTGATCACAGAAACAAAGTATAAATAAAAGACAGAATAGTAATAATCTGATTATAAAAAAGCATTGACGCAATATTGCAATGTCTTCAAGTGTCAACTGCTGCTGCTAAGACATAAAAAAACATAGGTTGGGACAAACAGTTAAGCGTGAAAAAGTTTTTTGATTTACACAAGTATTGATGTTTTGTATAAAATGATTTAAAGAGCACTCTTCTCAATAAATGGTTGTTTTACATTGTTTTTTATAATTGCTTCTTTCCAAATTAGTAAGTAAGCCATTATAATGATAATGGTCTTGAGAGACAAACTTTGAACAAGTAATTTATAGTAACTTATAGTTTTGTCGCAATGGCTTTACCTATATCACATAAGTATTGTTAAAGACGATTTTCATTCTATTTTACATGTTGTTGCTTACAATTACGATCACTCCAAAATCACATTTTGCAGCAGTTTGTATTCTTGAATTGCTGGAAATGTGAAATTTATTAAACTGTGTTCTTAATTTCAGTGTTTTATCAATGCAAAATAGCAAAGTAAACAAACCGGAGCCAGTCTATATTTGGTCCAGCCATTCTCTGCCTGTAACAGATATACATGTAGGATCAGGGGGGTATAGATGTCGTGTGGTGACAGCATCACTAGACCAATCCTGTAAGGTAAGGCAAACATTAACTTGTCTTCTGTTCTATTGTTAAACCCTTAGAATGCTGGGTAATTTCTAAAATTAGATTTTTGTGTTGTCTGCTTTCCAAAACCAATCCTGTAAGGTAAGGTCAACATCAACCTGTCTTCTGTTCTATTGTTAAACCCTTAGAATGCTGGGTAATTTCTAAAATTAGATTTTTGTGTTGTCTGCTTTCCAAAACCAATCCTGTAAGGTAAGGTCAACATCAACCTGTCTTCTGTTCTATTGTTAAACCCTTAGAATGCTGGGTAATTTCTAAAATTAGATTTTTGTGTTGTCTGCTTTCCAAAACCAATCCTGTAAGGTAAGGTCAACATCAACCTGTCTTCTGTTCTATTGTTAAACCCTTAGAATGCTGGGTAATTTCTAAAATTAGATTTTTGTGTTGTCTGCTTTCCAAAACCAATCCTGTAAGGTAAGGTCAACATCAACCTGTCTTCTGTTCTATTGTTAAACCCTTAGAATGCTGGGTAATTTCTAAAATTAGATTTTTGTGTTGTCTGCTTTCCAAAACCAATCCTGTAAGGTAAGGCCAACATTAATTTGTCTTCTGTTCTATTGTTAAACCCTTAGAATGCTTGGTTATTTTCTAGAAATAGATTTTTGTGTTTGTCTGCTTTCCAAAAACCAATCCTGTAAGGTACGCCCATTATTAACTTGTATACTGTTCTATTGTAAAACCATTTGAATGCTGGGTTATTTTCTAGAATTAGATTTTTGTGTCGTCTGCTTTTCAAAACCAAAAACCAGAAGAATATTAGCTTTCTTCTGTTCTATTTCTGAAGCCATAGAATGCTTGGTAATTTACTTAAATTAGGACTTTGTGTTGTCTGCTTTCAAAAATCTTAAATATCTGCTTAATTTTGATGTGGAAAGATACTCAGAGTAGCAAGCAGGTTAGATCACAGACCAGCCGCCAAGTAAATTGGCGGCTGGTCTGTGATCTAACCTGTTTGCATAAGCATGAGGTCAGTTTCCAGCACTATAAGGGTTAATAAATACAAGTTCTTTGTCCTTATAGAAGCATGATCTATTTCTTCTTAAACATGTTATGCACCATATGTTTGGAAAGGACATTAGGTTGTACTGTTGAGTAAGCACCAGGGAACCGTTTTAAAAGGATTCATATGAAAATAAGATAAACAACAAGGACGGAAAAAAGGAACCGATGATGATGATGAAAAATGGGAAGAAAATGGGAAGAACAAGATAACGAAGAACTAGAAGAACACAAAAAGGAGTAGAAGAAATGATATCGATTACTACATATTCTTTGAGGATTTAATGAGCTTACTTTCGAAAGAGGAATTGCTCGTTAAGAATGCATTGTCTATTTTACACAATGGTTTCTAACCTTCATTGTAAAAGGGTAAGTAACAACTATAGCAAATATGGATTTTTCTTATCTAAAAACCAACAAAGCATTGTGTCAAGGTAAGACAAAAGAACATTCCCTATAGTTTCAATACAGGGCTAGGCAATACTACATAGTCACACATCATCTCTACAATGAGGTGTCAAAGACAATATATTTAGGATAATACTTATATTTATCAGTTTTGACTTACACAAATATTTTCTGCTAATTGTTAAGTTAAACAGTACCCGTTAGCATGAAAGGTGTACTGACTGCCACAATATGACTGAAATACTTATGAATATGATGTAAAACTCAAATAGAAAAACATCCATTTTAAAGCTTCTAACTTTTATCTCTTCAGTTGTGGGATATGGTGTCTGGTGACTTGTTACAAACAATAGTGTTTCCTTCCTCCATACTTTCTGTGATCATGGACGCATCAGAACATAGAGTGTTTGCTGGGGGTGAGACAGGTGACATTTATTGTGTACACATGTATTCGCAGGTAACTTAACCCTTTTCTATATTTCCGCATTTTAGTGTCACGAAGGTAGAGTGTCCGTCATGAATTTTGGAGGACTAGAGTTCAATACTGTACCATGAGCAAGGATCAGGAAAATGCCAGTTTTGAACATTGCCAGTAACGAAGCATAACCATGAATGACTGCATAGTATTGACATGTTAACATAAACATTGTTTCAAAATTAAACCAATATGAATGTGTTTTAAAATCATTTGTATAAGGAAAGGTTTGTATAACTTATATGATCATTTGCCATGTTAGGACAATGATCATTGAAAAAGGAGATCAATTTGTTTTAGACAATGAACAATCTTTAAAGTTTTTTCTTTAATGTTTCAAGCATGAACTGTATATGTTTACGCTTTTCAGAAGAAACAAAGACAGCAGATAGAAACAACCGAAGATAATGAAATTGCTGTGTTTAAAGGTCATAGGTAGGTCAGCTTCTTTTCCTTTTTAGCTTAACTTTTCGAAGAATAAGGTGACCTTTACTACTCACCCAGTGGTCCGCTTCACACCTTGGTTATGGTTTTTACATGCAAGTTTGTATCTTCTAAACTACTCAACTTCTACTGAATTGATGGAAACATGGCACATGTATTTGGGGTTGTAATATCAATGTCAGGTCCCTGTCCAAGTTCCACAACGGTTTTATTGATTTCAAGTCGAAACTGGCATTTTTTTATATTAGAAAATCTTGGTTAAGTTTTTACATGCTAGTTTGTATCTCCTTTACTACTCAACACATAGTGAAGTCAATTGATTTAAACGTGGCACATGTGCTTGCAGTCATATTGTTAATCTCAGGTCCCTGACCAAGTTCCACAACTCTTGTATTGGTCTTTAGCAAATGATGTAAATATTTGTACTTAAAAATGTTGGTTAAGTTTTTACATGCAAGTTACTATCTCAACAACTACTGCAGTGATTGGATTGAAACTATACATATATATGTTTGGGATCAAAATTTAAGTTCACTGACAAAACCCCCAAACTCTTGGTTTGATATGAAGGAATTATGGGTGTCTTTGTAAGTTTGACATGCGAGTTTATTTCTCATAAACAACATGTACTATAGGGAATTGGTTCAAACTTTACTAATGGATTAAGTGCAATCACTTTGCTATTGATTTGAAGCTTATTATACCAGTTTTGGTACACAGTACAACTTTTGTTTTAGTTTTGTGTGTATCTTCACTGACCTATATCCTCATCACGTTTTATTGAATTGTGGAGCATGCTGTCTTATTGACAGCTCTTGTTTTTTTATATTTTTGATCAGAATTTGTATGTATTTATCTTGATAAGAATTATCTTTGTATCGATTACATGTTTGATGGCATTTTCTTGTGCATATATGATATTACTTTTCTTATATTTTCCAGTCAGAAGGTGCGATGCCTCTCAATGTCAATGGACGGTACAAGGCTGGTGTCAGGGTCCCATGACTGTACTGTCAAACTGTGGGAAGTGACCAGTGGACAATGCATTCTTACTCTGAACCACAAAGGTGTTGATATTGATATTTTCATCAGGGAAATCATAGCAGATTTTAGTTCATATATATTTATTTTACATTGATTGTGACAGAAGGTTGAAGTTTATTAGATTCACTCCC
The DNA here is from genome assembly GCA_947846245.1 of Cerastoderma edule. Lineage (NCBI taxonomy): Eukaryota > Metazoa > Mollusca > Bivalvia > Cardiida > Cardiidae > Cerastoderma > Cerastoderma edule. The sequence goes on along the minus strand of OX401405.1, from coordinate 54,209,595 downwards.
AATGACTGCTTCCTGGATACTACACCAAGTACCTGTGCCGATTTGTGGGCTGACCTGGCACTGTCAGCGCACTGGGATTAAACCTGGGACATTCAGTATCAGAGGCTGATGCTCTACCACTGCACTGAAAACAGATTTCCAAATGTCAAAACAGCAGTAGTTTTCCCTATAAGGGTTTAAAGTTTAAATTCAAGAAGAAGTTTTTAATTTCAAAGAAATCAGTCTAACTTTCAGAATTTTTATTTGATGCATGAATCTTTGGTTAGATTTTATTTTCTCTTAATCAATCAGTATTTAACTTAATTTACTCATTCTTTATTTTTGAAATTATTGTAAATGCAGCTTTATTGAGTTGATTCTAATGAGTGTCAACCAATACTGGGTTTAATATGAAAATGTAACAAAAATAAACATTATTGTTCTGGCAATGAGACAATTGTTTGATGATAAACACATCTGCTATTTCAGTTAATCTGATTGGACCAATCAATTTGTATAATTTATCTTTTCACAGGTCATGTGACAAATGTTTTGATGATGATCACACCCCCTGCTTTACTGAATTCTGATTGGACAAACCAGCTTGCACTACAACCATTCAGAAGTATAAGAGATGAAAATCGAGGTTCCATTGTAATGAACACCAGAATTCATTTTTCAAAGGTAGAGATATTTTATGTTGATTGCTAAAATTTCCTTTAAAATTGGAAGTCTAATTTTAGTTCTCCAGTTTAAAAGTCCTTTTCAAACTGCAGTCTTTTGTTTTAAGCTCTTTTGTTATAAAGGTCTTTTCAACTTGCAGTCTTGTTTTTAATTCTTTAGTTTTAACTCTTTAGTTTAAAGTTATTTCTAAATTGAAGTTTTGTTTCAAGTTCTTCAGTTGAAAGGCCTATTCAAGCTGCAGTCATGTTTTAAGCTTTTCAGTTTTAACTTCTTTTCATGTTTCTTCAGTTTTTAATTCTATTCTAAGCAAATGCTTGTTTTAAATTTTCAAAATTTTAATTTCTGTTTTAACTGCAGACTAGATTTAAGTTTTTCAGCTTTAAGTTATTTTCAAAATCTTAATATTTACACGATACCTTACACATTATTATTGGCTTTGGTAACAGTTGCCCGTGTTTATACAGCATCAACATTGTAACAATATGACATTTTGAGGAGAACTTTAATTAACAGCATTCCTTCTGTACAGAACTGTAACAGAAGGAAATTGCTTGTGAAAATTCTCCTTTCATCACAATGGTTAATTTCTTTAATCTCAACATTTTTTTTATTCTTAACTGTTGTCTGCTGTTGATGTCAATTTGGAATAGTTATAAAAGTACATATAGTGGAACAGGTAAAACCGACACATGACATTAACGTAGTGCTTATCATATTTATACAACAGGCTGTAGATGAAGATGTAGGAACAAATCTCGAGCTTCTGGGTGAAGATGAGGAAGATGAAGAAGAAGATGTGGAAATGAAAACAGATGAAGTAGATACTGCATTAGATCAAGATGAGGATATAATGGAGAAATGTGCTGGTGAAGAAATTGGAAAATCTCATTTGAAAAGGATTAATGAAATACTAACTTGATAACTTTTATGGATTGTTTGTTGTTGCTATAATGTACCAAGGTGAGAAAAGTATACAGTAGGACCAAGACTCAATCCAAGGAATCATTCACCCATGGAATGCTGGGTTATTTTCTAAAAATGGATTTTGTCTCGTCTACTTTCCAAAACCTTCACTATCTGCTTACTTGTGATGAGGAAAGATACTCAGTGTAGCAAACAGGTTAGATCTCGGGTCAGCTGCCAATTTACTTGGCGGCTGGCCTGGATCTAACCTGTTTGCATAAGCATGAAGTCGGTTCCAGCACTGTAATGGTATGTAGATCCATCTTATTTCATCATTTTGAGGCCCATAATCACTTTTCAAGCTATTTTGGATCAGTAGCAGAGGGGCTTGGCGAGTAGTCAAATTTGCCTCAACTGTGTTCTTAGATGGAATTGGAAGCAATTCACCCCCAAGCTGGGGCACATCTAGTGCTAAATATCCTTTACAATTCCAATGCCATGTCATCGTCATGAGTTCTTACTATTAATTTACCAGTTCTTGCTGACTGCTCCTCTAAGCCTTTAGACAAAGCAGTTCATTAACCAAGGGTCCGAATTCTCCTTTTCGAGCTCTTTAGCCATTATATTCAAGCACATAAGCAATAAGTGTTCTCAATAAGAACAGACTTCAGGCCAAAATGACCACTTAAAATTATGTTGTGGCCGGTTAAAATTCGCGGAGATGTTAAGAACCCCCGTCCAAGTGGCCTGTTCAGATTTTGATTTGGCCTGCTCAACCAATTCTTATTTAGACCACTGCATCTGAATGCAAGGTCTGAGACATTTAATTGCTGGATGAAGCATCTAGTAGTGCCATACTGTATCACTTAAATGCTTACACTACCTTTAGACTTCTTACTTCAAAGTAAGTACTGCAAAATCTAAGGGATGTTATCGTAATGTTTATTATTTTGTCTGATAATTTGAATTTAACAATGAATTGAAGTGAAAGTTTAATTCTTGCGCATAGACAAAATTTAATCATCAACAAAAATCTATTATCAACAGTAATCAAAACATACATATCATAACTTAATTCTTTACCAAACGCCAAATTTTCGACTGTCCCAAATTGAAAGAGTTTGCAGAAGACATTTTAAAATGTGATGAAATTGAAAAATTACCTCTTATGATGCAGAAAACATTGTAGGAAAAGGAGAAATTGCTCTTAAGGAGCAATTTCTCCTTTTCCCACCATGTTTTCAAGAGTTGTCTGCAATAAATTGGTCCAATGACGTTACTGTTTGGTAATGGGTTAAAACAAACTCATAAACAGATAAGAATTCCCACATACAGAGGTTCACATAGAATGCATATTCAAGGCTTTTACATGCATGCACTATTTCAAAAACCATTAGATAAGCCCGATTTTGTAAGTTTACGTTTTCATCACAACCAGGTGGTTTTTATTTTAATGAGTACCATATATATAAAGATAATACCTGAGGGAAACCCTCTCCAATCTAGAACTGTATTACATCAATTTGATAATACTGAGGTTTTAGTGCAATACTTTAGAAAGTATTTCATGTATGTGAATGACTTACTATAGTCTAACATAGGACCTTTGATATGAGATTATTGATATAATTTGTTAATTAAAAAAACAACCAAATTTATTTGATGTACAATACAATAAAAACATTTGCATATTTTAGACGTCTTTTGAGTATGAGTAGCAGTATTATTACATTATTACTTGTATCCCTTGACAACATATTCCAACTTCCTGTAAAGTATAAATATGCGCTAACAGAGTCCTTCTTTCTTATGTCCTCTTCTTAAAGCATTGGTTCATATGAGATTACGTGCCTGATCCAATTTAGAAGCACTAGCAAAAGAAAACTAGATACATGTAATAACAAACTCGAGCAATTCCTTTTTTTGTCACAACAGTTCTTGTTTTTACCCCATATTACATAATTCTTTTTGTACTTAAGAAAAAATTTTCTGCAATTGCTCTGAGTTAGGATAAGTCATAAAAAGTTCATAATTATAATGGAATGGGATAGAAGTTTTAAAGCGAATCTTTTGCCATATTACATTCATGTTTATGTACATGAGGTTGATCCAATCTCCTTATTCCCATCAGCGTTAGTCTCTCATTATACCTCCATGTGTTCTTAGTATGCATATAAGTGTTAGTAATGTTCCTTCCTGTGATCTAAGCGTCTGTCTGTCCTTGTGTTCAATCCTCCAGAAGGTTCATATCTGTGTCAATGTCCATACAGTTATAAGATGCATATCGTAGCTTCTCCTCTGCTATTTTTGCACTGAAAATATGAATGATTATAAATGATTATGTTGTGTTGAAGTTACAAAAGTCAGTCTAGTGTAGTTAACTATGTAACAACAGCTTTGATTACATTTCACAAGTACATACAAAAGCAACTTCCAAGTTGAAACTCAGATTATGAAAAGTAATGTTTTCTTTATGAATCTTGGTAGAAACCAATGTGACAGGAGAAGACATTGCTTGTTTTAAGCAAGTTCACCTTTTGTCTCAATTGTTTCATTTAAAACATCTATAAATGCATGCTTATTGTTTATCAATGGTTTAATGCTGTGTCAACAGTATCTAATTTATTTTATGGCTTTCCTGCATTTCAACAGTTCGGCTTTGCAGTGTCTTGCCCAAGGACAATCCCACAAAAATCCAAGTGTGATCGTTGAGGATTGAACCTAAATCCCGGTGTCACAAGTCCGACACCTTAACCCTTAGAATGCTGGGTATTTTAAAAAAAAAAAAAAAATTGTATCTTGCTTTCCAAAACATTGAATATCTGCTTAATTTTGTTTAGGAAAGATACTCAAAAAAGCAAGCAGGTAAGATAACAGGCCAGCCGCCAATTTACTTGGTGGCTGGCCTGGATATTACCTGTTTGCATAAGCAGTGCTATAAATGTCTACTGCAAGTGTGTAAAAAAAAAAGTCAACATGAGGTAAAGCATTAAAAAATGGAAATACATGTGTATACTACACACTCCTTACCTCGTGTAATTTGGCAGGTACAGCATATTAGCACATGTTGAGGATTCTGGTAAACAATCTACATCATCTCTGTAATGATAAAACAACAATTTGTTTATACTTTCTGATTACAAACAATTGAGATTGGTTAGTTATCACCTGATAATTTCTCTCTTTTAATCGGTAGAATTGTCATGAACTTCATCTATTTCTTTATTTTAGTTTTTTTTATTTTGGGGAAAATCTTGATTCAAAAAAGAAAAACGTATATTTCTCAATCTCACTGTGGATTCTATACCCTATTTACACCTGCTGAAGGACGCTGTCTTGCACACCTGTAATGCTGTATTGATATTGGGTCTTCCTCAATACAGGCTTTTTAAGAGGGGAGAATTGACAGAAACATTCATAAGACAAAGAGTTTCACATAAAGTTGATAAAAAATGTAGAAATATGAAATAAAAAAATAAGTACAACATCAAGTTTTAGATCAAAGTATATTAAATTTAGTGGCCTTAAGAGCAATTCTAAAGGTCAAAGTATATATTTATCTTACACTGTGTTAACATGTTTGTTAAGGTTTAATGATGTGTCAACTAGTTTTCAATTGTAATGCCAAACACTAAAATCAATGAAGGAAGACCCAAAGCAATTCCTTACTCCATGCTGTTTGTAACAAATGAGGTGGTTATATTAAGCTACAGTAACATAGATTTGACAATGAATATATAATTCCATCATTTGTTGCACTGACAGGGATTCTCCATTTGAAGATTAATCTTTCGCATAAGCTCAGTTAATCAGATTATGATGAACTAATTAATATTTTACCCTCTTCCAGTTGATATATAAATAGAGGCTGGCAATCGTCTTCTGCCCGATATAAAACGTAAAAATCGACTTCTGTCCTCATTTGAGAAGTTTTTCAAGGCTTCCCACATATACTTCACTCTTGTGTCTTTCTCTTCTACATCATCATAATGGGCTGAAAGCAAAGTACAAAATACTATCTTAAAGCAACTTTGAACTAAGCCTTTTTAAATAGACAATCAAAACTTGTAAGTTTTGTTTTCTCTCTCATTTTATAGTTACATAACTTAATATTGACCGAATCAAGCCAGAAAAATGGGATTCATTTAGTTTTGGTTGGTTGGGTTCGAATTTAAAGCCATTTTCAACAGTCTCTCAGTCATATCATGACAGATATGCGCAATCTTTCCTTCTTGTATTTCCTCGAATTACAAACACATAATATACAAGTTATGACAAAAGGGTCTGCGAGAACTTGTGGCCAGACCCTCTTGCCACAACTTGTATATTTTGTGTTTGTAATTCACTGTAAAAAAATATTTTTGGCAATAAAAAATCTTTAAAGTAAAGTATTTTCTCATTGGTGCTGCACAAAATTCATTCTGAGTGGTTGACTGCTTTCCTACATAAACCTCAGTGGTTAATGCAACTTATTTGAAAGTAATTCATTTTATAAATACACAACGCTCATTATAAAAACTATCTGGTATTTGAATTTGACAAAGGGATTTACATCTCACAAACAACTTAAAAGTTATCTTGCAAAGCCAAGATTATAAATGATGGCAGAACACACCATTTAGGTAGATAAATCGACCTTCCATAAGTAAGAAAGCTGACTTCCCAGGGCTTACCCTGGCTGGAAAAAAGTCTGCGCCAGCACATTTACCAAATGACAAAAAAAAGAGCCAAATTTTAGAAGTAGGAGCCAAATTCTGAGCAAATGCTCGAGTCTACCAATCAAGCGTGTCGAGCTGTTTACACATAATAAAGACTGATTAATACACGCCACGGGCACTGTTTGACACGGGATAACAATAAGCAGACTAATTTGGATTTTTTTGGAGATACTGTTAAGTGTGTCAAAAGATATAGCTGTCTGTAAAATCAGACAGGTTGAAAGAAGGTTAAGTTGAATGCATAAAACAAGCCCCAACCAAATTCGCCAAATTGGGAAATCCCTGCCAGAATGAAAAAATATTCGCATTTGGCGCATTTGGTAACCGACAGCGTGAGCCCTGCTTCCCTTATTGAAACCCTGTACAGATCTGTCATGACTCAATCTTACACAGAAAGAGGTCATATCGCTTCTAGGGCTTTATTTCCTTGAATTGGGAAATGGCCCAGGCTAACCCAGGTCGATTCATTTTGGGAAGTTTTTCTGCTAAAACTATTGAAGTGGAAAACCAAAAAGCTGACGCGACTTTGAAATTTTGGGAAATACTTGATTTTAAAGAAATTTCCATTGGAAAGGTGCCTTTTATCAGTCCCAGTTTAATGACGCAAAAAAGCACAGACTTCTAATCCAGAATTCTGACCACAGAGGCACCCTAGTTAACCTTTTACAAAACGCCAAATTTTCGATGTCACAAATTGATAAGAGTTCATGACATTTCAATGTGATGAAATGGGAAAGTAATCTTCTGATGGGGCAGAAAACGTTTGGTAAAAGGAGAAGTTGCTTGTTAAAAGCAATTTCTCCCTTTTCCCACAATGTTTTCCAGAGTAGTCTGAAAACAGGTCAAATGTCGTTATTGTCTTGTAAGTTGGCAATTTGACTTACTGGATCTTTTCAAAGCTTCTATAGTTATGTCTGGATCTCCACTAATACGATTTTCTAGCTCCTGCCAAGTCAACAGGTCTAACACAGCCTGTGGTATGACCTTAAGTAAACCCGTACGAATTGCATTGATCTGAAAACAGACAAATTAATCTAATCAATACTAATTACATAGACATAGACAGGCTTAGTAAATTAGTATACATTTGTATTGATCTGAAAAAAGACGTTTAGTGAACTGGTACTAATTGCATCAATCTAAAGAAGACATGTAAGTTAACTGGTGAACCAAAACAAAAAGGATTGATTTGAAAGCAGGCGAGTTAAGTGAACCAATACAAAAATGATTGATCTGGAAACAGACGGGTTCAGCAAACCCGTACAAATTGCATTGGTGTGAAAATAGACATTAGCAAAACAGTACAATTTTTTTTTTTCATATGGGTTTTACATCACATCAACATTATTTCAGTTATGTAGCGATGCCCGACTATTAATGATGGAGGAAGACCCCACACTCAACTGCCCATAAGGGCTGGTCAAGGCGGGTAGAACCATTGGCATTCCGTAAGTCAGTTGGGAGACTGCCTCTCATGAAAATCCATATCCCTCTCAGGTATTGAACCCATGCGGAGAGGGGCCATGTGATTTCAAGTTCTGTACTCTAACCACTAGGCCACGGCGGCCCCTAATAATTGCTTTGATCTTAAAACGGACAAATTATGTAAACCTGTGCAAATTGCATAGGTCTGAAAACAGACATTGGCACATCAGCACAAAATGCATTGGTGTGAAAACAGACACATTTAGCAAACCAGTACAACTTGCATTGGTGTGAAAACAGACACATTTAGCAAACAAGTACAACTTGCATTGGTGTGAAAACAGACATTAGCAAAACAGTACAAATTGTATTGATCTGAAAACAGACAAACTAGGTAAACCTGTGCAAGTTGCATTGGTCTGAAAACAGACATTGACACACCAGTACAAATTGAATTGGTCTCAAAACAGACACATTTAGCAAACCAGTACAAATTGCATTGGTCTGAAAACAGACATTAGCAAAACAGTACAAATTGTATTGATTTGAAAACAGACAAATTAGGTAAACCTGGGCAAGTTGCATTGGTCTGAAAACAGACATTGGCACACCAGTACAAATTGCATTGGTCTAAAAAACCAACACATTTAGCAAACCAGTACAAATTACATTGGTGTGAATACAAACATTAGCAAAACAGTACAAATTGTATTGATCTGAAAACAGAGACATTTATTGAACCTGTAACAAAAAGCATTGGCCTAAAAACGGACAGATTAAGTAAATCAGTTCAAATTTGCATTGATCTGAAAACAGACGAATTAGGTAAACCTGTGCAAATTGCATTGGTCTGAAAACAAACAAATTAGTTAAACCTGTGCAAATTGCATTGGTCTGAAAACAGACACATTTAGCAAAACAGTACAAATTGAATGGTCTGAAATCTGCCAGTTCATAAACCAGTACAAAATGCTTCAATCTGAAAAAAAAGGTACGAGAATTTAGTATTTTTTTATTAGTGTTTTTCTATATAAAAATGAATAAAACTACAGGAAGGCCATTTTATAATAGTCAAGTTAAGGTTGGTTTCTGACACAGGTCCCATTAATGTTCTCTTCACCAGCGCCATATCAACATTTTTTTCATTAATGATATGTTATAATATGTTACGTATATGTTGGAATCTCAGAATAAAAAAGGAAAAGGTTTGTAAAAATTTCTATGGAATGTGGTTTTATATAATGTGCATTTCTGATCCCTTTATACATATTTAAATGAAAAAAAAATGTTAGTTACTCAAACGAATTTGACAACTTCTTCACATAAAACTTACCTGTTCATCTGACTCCATCATTCTAATTTTCATCACTTGTTCACAATACAGGTCCCTGTCTTCATACTTCAAGGTTTTAGGGTTCCCTTCGTCGTCCATGCGTAAAATTGTCACTGTCCCGTCACATAAATGGACACTCCAGTTTCGCCCTAGAGTGTTAAACACTGACTGACTGATGTTCTTTAAATTGTTTATCAAAGTGGCCTGGAAAAAATAAAGTGAATCTTTTTACAACTTTTTTATTTATCTACATTGAAACAATGTAACATAAAGAACATGAAGCAATCGAAAAAGTTTTTTAAGGTGAAATAGTCAATCATTCATCCCATAAATATGAATAAAATTCTATTAAACATCAAAATCAAAATGATTAACAAACAAAAGTTTTAAAAGAAAGACAATCGAAAGTTTTATTCATTAATGAGAACAAATCAAAATGAATATTTGAGTACATTTCATATACAATAAACAAGAATTGACAAGTTAATCCATATAAAAATGTGTTAGTGCTAATCAGTCGAGCATTAAAACATTTTCAAATTAAGGTAGACAGAATTCTACTGCTTTTGACCGATGAACCATAACGAGAAATCACTCACAATTTCTTAATCAGGCAATCATAAACAGTGCCGTAACTCATGTTACTGTCATTCTACTTCAACAGAAAAATTGCCAAATTTCGCAGAATTCTGTTAACCATGTAAGTGAGATGTAATGTTCTCCTTTAACATTTTTTAAAACTCATCAAAAACGAGATTCTACAAGTTTACACCAGGACCCACCTCAGCAGCATCTACAGTAGAATAGTCCTTCCAGGAGACTCGTTCTCCCACCAGTTTTTTCCACACGTAACTAGGCAGGGTGAGGACAAGCTGTTCTTTCCCTCTAAGACACGCCCCCATCAGCTGGCCTATCCACTCGTACTTGTTGAACTCTTTACACGAGGGGTTTGGCACGTAAACATCACGGTGAACGTTTAGATCTTCACAATTCTGAAAATGATCATATTTTGTAGTTGTTTGGGTTTTCATCTGCAATGATGAACGTAACACTTGGAGTGCAGGAACCGAATTCATGCTTATGCAAATAGATTAGATCCAGACCAGCCTCCAAGTAAATTGGCGGATGGCCTGTGATCTAAGATGTTAGCTTCTCTGATTATCTTTCCTCAACAAAATTAAGCATATGTTGAAGGTTTTGGAATGTAAACAACAAAAAAACTATTTTCAAAATTAAAAAGCATCCCAAGGGTTAACATGGGTAAAAAAAACTTGAATATTGATACTCAAAGTGGGGGGAAGGCACTTGTAAATAAGAAGCTTGAACTTTTGATTTCACAATTAAATTATACTTTCTTTAGTCTGATAGAAGAGCAAAGACTAACACGGCTAATTCATATTTTGCACCTACAACAGTTCTTCATAACATGTTTGCTGCCTATGCAGCTAAGAGAGCTTACTTTGAAGAAGGTTAACTAATCACTTGAGTATTTCAATATGCAAGTAAATAAACAGATGCTAATGGATGCAATCATTGTTAATGTCAATTAAACTCGTATAAAAACAATTTGAAATTTAAATAGATTAGCATGTACAAGCTTAACATTTAATACATCCCTTATTCATTCCAAATGGACCTCCTTATAAAAAAGTAAATGGGACCACTGATGAACTGTTACAGTTCCAATATTATATATAATAAACAAGTAAAACTGGCAGCCATTTCAGAATAAAAGGGAAAAAAAACTGCAGTGTAGACTACATCAAATTATTCATTTGACAGGACAAGCTGATATAAGTTTACCATACCATATTACTTTTACATTAATTGTGGAGGAAGCTTAAAGCTTGTTCAAAGCCACTCTCAATGACTGCTTCTTGGATACTAAACCAGTACTTGCTCCAATTTAGTTTAAACATATTTTATTCAATGAAAAAAAACACCATTATATACATTACAAATAGTTTTGTGAAACGGATTGGAACAAAAGCTAAAAGCTTATAAGGTTCCTCTCCTTAATGGCGACACGCAGGTCGTTTACAATATAATAATGTTAATTATTATATGCGTATTGATGTAATACAGTGAAGAAATAAAGCATTATAATAGTAATGATAATCAAAACAACAAATAAACATTTGGAGTGACGAGAAATTGTTGGAACCAATACATGAGGCTGTTGATAGATAATGCAATAGTATCTAACAAAAATAACTAATGCAACATCTTGGCTTGCTGTTTAGTATCTTTAAACATACTCTAAAGGATTATGCCAATAAGTTCAAACGTATTCATCAGAATCTCTTACTATCACAAATATAAATATGAACAGCACTAAAAATGGTTTCGTTTTCTGTTGCAGAGAGATCTGGATTACCGAAAAGTATAGAGTTAAGGTTGAACAAAGTAAGGTTGGTTATAGTTCTCCGTAAGTCATCCCGTATGTCGACATAGTGAACACACTCAAGAAAGTAGTGCAACATCGACAAAGGGGAGAGATTACGATATTTTTCCCAAACCAATTTGTGGGTTAGTCCCGGAAAGTTTTACCTTGACTAACAGGGATTCAATCTTGGGACCCTCGGTGCAATAGGCAACACATCACTTCTGCACCACTGTCATTCAAAACCTATTTAATCATAACATTAATGAACAAACCTGATTGGGTGACCGTATAAAGAAGGGGATCGGGATGGGTCCCTCGGTAGAAGAGGAAATGCTCCACCTCTGCACCACTATCAATCAAAACCTATTTATGTACAAACCTGATTGGGTGACCGTATAAAGAAGGGGATCGGGACAGGACCCTCGCTTGATGAAGGGCAGAGCTCCTCTGCTAGGTCTGAAATGCTGTCTCGGAAACCGCCACCCTGGTCTATCACGCCTTCCGAGAGAAATTTACACTCCCACCACTGGTCGTAACGAAAGGACCACCTGTAAATCAAGGAAATTAGAGCATGGAACTATCAATTATCCTATTACCAAACAATAACGACATTAGATCAGTTTGTTGCAGACGACTCAGGAAAACATTGGGGGTGAAACTTTTAACTAACCCATTACCAAACAATAACAACATTTGATCAATTTGTTGCAGACGAACCATCAGCATTTTTTTGTAAGTCCACTGAGTGACTACCTTTCATGGATATCCAAATTCCAATATAAAGTTAGCATCAGATGAGAAAACAAAAGAATGAAGGACAAGATTTTCAATCTTCCTAAATTTTGGAGAGGAACGATTTTGACAAAATTACCAATTGCTTATATCAAGCAATTTCTCTCCTTGCCATGTGTAGAAGCACTTGTATATTCAAGAGATTAGATCAAATAGCAATCTTCTTTTGCCAGTGCATCTTTATTTTCATGAAAAGTAGTCCCTTTGCTACCTTAAAATGTCAATAATTCTATCCAGCCCGAAACAGTAACTATTTGCAATTGAGCTTACACTCTTCACATCATAACTGGAATTCTTTTGGCAGTATGTAAAGATCTAACTTAACTAAAAGTTGAACAATAACTTGAGCCAAATGTAACAGGGCAAAAATAGTAGAGAGTAAGGAACTTAATTAAAGTTTTTTGGCTTATAATCAAGTGTATCAGGACAATACAAGTGAATAAAAATTGACTCTAACCTGTAATTCATTGGTTTTGTGTTACGATCTCTCGGTTTGAGGCCTTCATGAATCTGCATAAATATGGAATTCTTGTATTCCGGGTCGCTTGAAGGATCGCACCTATGCTCCATCGCAGCCCGCCGGTTAATGTACAGTTTTGGCATATCAGGGGGTCTTCAAATAAAAAAAAAAACCACTGAGTTGTAATTTTCAATAAACAGTTGCTTCAATAACGGTCTGTGAAATATCTATAACATCGGCATTCATTTTCAAAATCAAATCGAGTCCTAAACGTAAATTGAACTAAAACAAATCTATCGAAGGTTACTATATGAAAATAGTTTTAAATGCTTTGTCCTGGAGGCATGGGAAAGAGGTATTTTTTCTTTTTCTTATCTGTACTCCGAATCCTGTATTGTGTGTACTAGAATCATCTCAGTGCAAGGGTGAGACAATTCTTGAGTGACAACATAGGACTTACTCTTCAAACCATGGTTTACAGTCAATCTTATTTAAGCATGAGATAGAAACAGCAGAGAGAATCCTCATGTAAAAGACAACTAACAACTTCAAATGCACAACAGTTATTCAGAAGGAGCTTTCTAAACGACCTGTGTGATAAAAATATACTAAGGAACTTTTAACACACTATTTAAGCCTGGTCACTTAAACCATTTCCAAACAACAATGACATTTGACCAGTTTGTGGCAGACCACTGTGGAAAACATTGTGGGAAAAGGAGAAATTGCTCTTGACGAGCAATTCCTCCTTTTCCCACAATGTTTTCTGTCCTTTCAGATGATTAATTTTCAAGTCCATCATGCTTTGAAATGTCGTCTGCATAGCTTTCAATTTGGGACAGTAAAAAAAAAATGACATTTGGTAAAGGGTGAACAAAAAGATAGATTGTAGAAGCACTGCATGAAAAAGACTCTCTTAGACTTCCCCCATTTAACCACCTGTATAAAATATTCAAATTTGTTATGGATCCACATAAAAAAAAAAATAGAGGAATTGGTGCTATGAAAAAAAGCGTTCAGGTAGACATTATTAGATAGTAACTTCTTGCTACTGGTATTGTCCCAATTTTCTATGTTTGACATCATATCTAATCAAATGCTTTATCACTTTGAACTAATTAAGAATTTCAAAGATGTTTTTGTCACTCTAAATCAAATAAGAAAATTAATCAAAAGACTCATAAATTAAATGGAGAATAACCACTTAAAGACAATCTATCCCAAAAATTGTTTCCAAAATGAAAAATCTTCTTACTCAGAGGAGGATTCCTTTAAAAAAGTTTCTATCAAGGAAAGTCTCTTTTTGGACAATGGAAGTAACTGTCTTACAACCTGAAATACAATACAAAACCCAATGTAAATAACACTTATTTCAAGGCATCAGGCAATTTCTGGTTTTGCTTATTCTGGACAAATCTCGGCTGATATGGACTGTAACTAGTTTCATAAAATAAGTATAAAGAAATCGTAAAATTAATCTTTCATTAATATTTCTTTAATTCCTGATAACACTAGTGGTATGATGCAATTTATGGTTTCCATTGTTTAAAGTGCAAAACAACACACTGATGAGTACTCCCAATAAAAATTATAAAAATATCAATTAGTGTAATGTATATCAAGCTGATTAATAGTCATAACTATATTGATGTGAACCTGTTCCCACAACATAGGACTTATTAAATAGTTCTTGAAAAAATACATGTAACATGCCCCCTTAACTGGAATCCTTGAGATCAAACACTAGATGAGATTATTTTCATCATGTCTCACATCGGATTTATCAAATACCTTTGAAGCACTGCATGTGAAAAACCCCAAACACCCCTTAATATGTATCTTTCTACAAGATTATTCTAATGGGTTCCCACACCATAGGATTCACCATATATTTTTCAAAATACTGCTATGACAAACTCATCCGCACCCCTTCATAAGGAACCCTTGATACCTATGGGGTCCTGCGTGGCACAGTAGGAAAGGTTGTAGAATTATAACTCGGGGGTTCCGGGTTCAAGTCTCACTGACACCTCTGGTTTCGTAGGAGTGACATTTGGCAAGTTGCTTCAGAGCCCTAGTCTTGTACTGGGTGATCCAGGAAAACACTTATATAACTGAAAAAATGTTATTATGGTGTTAAACACCATACAAACAAATTTAATACCTACCTCTAAAGAGCTATAGGATCCTATAGAGTATTCCCAGGCTGGAACAATATACTGTAAAACACTATCTACCACTTCTATAAACCTGAAAGCAGAGGAAGAGACAGCCTATAGATTCATATACACGTACATTCATATCATCACAGATGCAGTAAACATGATTTATGATAATTTGGGGTACGTTTGTCCCCTTATATATGAAAATGTGAATGTGAATGGAAAATAATGAACTTAAGGGTTCATACCCAGGAAAATGGGGTCATTTACAATATGAGTTGGTGGTCAAACAAATTGCTGGGTAAAAATTATTTACTTTTGTTGGTCAAGTGAATGAATAAATGAATTGGATTTTAAGGTGGCTCTACAACAAACTTAGGTTATCTAGAATACACAATAGTGATATAGATAAAAGTATATTGAATTATTTAAAGACTTAAATTTTTTGGATGTATGAAAAAGGAAACTTTGTAACAAGTGACATATAATAAGTAAAGGATTTATAACAAGTTAATATTACTAAATAAATAATTTGTGTTGAGTGAATGATAATATTGTTATATGAGTTTTTAGATTGAGTCTATTTCAAATCACAGTGAATACTTTATTCAAGAAAAGTAGTACCTTTGTAATAGTTGAGACCTCATATAGAGTTCATCATCACTGTAGGTTTCTAACATTGGAAATCGTATAAGCTGGTCTCCCTTGAAATATTCCTTATCGAACCCTAGGATCTTCTCTCCTGTTGAAAGTATCTTTAATTCCCGTATTCTCGTGTCAATACCTCCTGCTGCAATATGTAAACCGAAAGCATCAATTTCATCATTCACTTAAGGGTTGGACAGAAGAAATATAGAAAAGGTGTGAACAAAATATTATCTTATTATTTGGTAAATTCATTATACAATCATCCAGTGTGCTATCACGATATCAAAAATCTGGTCTAACATATGTTAACAAAATTTGATAAAGAAATGTATTGTTGTGTTTGGGTAAATTTTTATTGCAATGGAATACAAGCAATCAATAACTTACAAGTAACTAACAAAAATCAGACGTCAACATGCATTATATGTATGACCATGGCAGAGCATTGGTATGCATAGAATAGCAAGTAGGCGTGTCTTAATGCACCGATTGGCTTTATCTAAATACACAACATGATTAAATTTTAACCCCTTGCACGATAATTTCTCACTTTGCCAAATCTACAAATCTACTTTAGAAAGGCTTCAAAAAAATATGACATACAAAGATTATTTGCTCAATCTTGATACAATGCATTGTAATTGTCAAGGTTTGCTATTGCTAGCCTTTGTACAATTACTTATTGAGTTGAGTTCATGAAGTACATCCATGTTTATCCATTTCATAGGCTAACCATGTCCCTTTAATTTTGAATATTTCTAAAGAAATTATACTAAGAATTTTGACACAAAATAAGATAATTATAAAATCTAATCGCGCCAGAATTATAAGCCCATCTAAGGCATATTTATACAATGGTATAAAAGCGTAATCATATTAGTATGTTTCAAATAATACCTTTACAATCTTTGATTCTAATAGTTATCACAGGATAATGTTCTGTCATATTTTCTAAAATGGTAATAGCTCCTGTTTCTGTCACCTCCCTGTGAAATACAAATAAAACAATGCCGTTCATAAGGCAGCACACTCGACTATTCGACTGTATGTCTGTGAGAGGGATATAGGTCAGAGAAAAATAAGATAGGTCAGAGAAAAATAACTTTTTCAGAAATATGAAAATGCACAAAAAACTTAAACCCTTTGTAAAGAAATGGGTATAATTTTCTTCAAATCAATAGCAGAGTTATTGCACTTGGTCTGTAACCTTAACTCAACCCATTCTATACAGTGGGTCATGAGATACAAACTTGCATGTCAAAACTTAACCAAGATTTTCTCAGGACAAAAGGCCTAAGAAGTTTGCTTAGATTCAAAACAAGGGAAAGGATATTAAACTTGGTCAGGACCTTGGATTTTGACTCTTAGCACATGTGTGAAGTATCAATCCTTTCCATACAGTATTTAATGATATACAAACTTGAACAAACAAACTTAACCCAGGTGTAATGCCGATGGCAACAGCAACGCCCAGGTGAGTAGTATGGCTCTCCTTATTCTTTAAATATACAAGCTAAAAAAAAGTGTCATGACTTAATCTGTTCTGTAAGATGAACTAATATCCTGATGTTTAAACATTGAAATAAAAATCTGTAAAAGTTAATGAAAGAATCTCTTGAAATTCCTGTAATAAGATGTTAAATGTGCTTGTCACTGACAAAACATTTGTATTTTCTTTTGGTGTCATTTTCTAATACAACATATTATAAATCAATATTTTTTCATGTTAAGTCATCTTAGGCCACATGCACCACAAGATAAAAGAGACCATTTATACAGACAGATCAACTGATATTGTACTAGCAATTACTCTTTAGTCATGAAAGATTCTTTCCAAAATAAAAAAAAGATCTTTTCAATCATAAAATTATGCAGTCTGCAGTTTACTTAAAATTGAATGACCCACAAAATATGTTTACCTTTTCACTACCAAACCTTGTTACACTCTCGTATACCAAGGGAAAATGTAGAAAAAATGGGAATAAGACAGAATTTACCCTTGCACCGACTGTAACACACGCTCAAATGACGTCACTGATTCATAAAAATCAATATTAAGTTTCACAATTAACTATAAACCAACCTTCTGTACTCTTATGTGTACCTAGTGCTTCTTACATACAACCATATAACGCCGTCTATTAACGCCGGATATGGTATTAAAGGTGCTAAAAGTGTCCCGGATATATCTGGCCATAGGTAGAGAAAAGGCTAATGGGTTGATAATATAAAATCATCATCTAATCCATCCCACCTACCAATCAATATTGAGCATGTTGAGAGTTTTCTGGTCCACTGCTTCTCCACCAGTAACGACAAACTTGGATGGGAGATAATTGTCATCAGAACTATCAACAATTATCTGTAGTTTTCTGTAAGAAATAAACAGTAAGTTTTTGATAGCATTGTATGCATTGGTTATGAACATACAGTATATATAACTATATCATAATTAACTACATGTATATAGTTTCTGCCAAAGATTTCGGATTGGCCCATCATCTCTGAAACTTTTAGCTACTAGTGTGTAAGGACATCATTATTTTACCTTTCTTTAATGAACTTGTGGACTTTATTCTAACTATGTGTTTACCCTGCATCATATTTTAAGGACATTTTATCTACATCTAACTTTATGAACATTATTACCTACAAAGTCAGATGAACAACTTAACTGCTGCCATATCTTTCTTCCGAAGAAGTGACACGAAAACTAATAACAAACGATCTAATATTGTAACTCATACAAACTATGGATTAACTACACTTACCTGATGAATTGTCTACGTATAGCCTATTATCAACCAATCCCTATTTGTGCCATTATTCACGGATATAGTCCTTTTATTGTGTAAATCTGAACTGTCAACTCGTTTTCGGACATTCGAAGAGGAACAACAAAAGAGAAGTAACTCCGCCGGACTGAAGTTGTTGTTCCAGGGAAATCGGCCTATTTCACATTATATGTTTTATTGTTAATATTATTCTTTTAGACCAAGTGTTGTAGTGTGTATGAACACTGTATATATGATATTTTTATCTTTTGTCGTGTAGTCGTATTGAATGTTAGCGGCATTTTAACTTTGGAACTATTTTCAATGTTTATGTTCTCAGCTTTTCGTTTCTAGAACGAATATCAATTCCAAAGTTTCCATGTAAATTAGATATGTAATTTAATGAATAAGCAGAACTTAAGCTGAAGTAAGCGTGCTTTCTTTCATTTAAATCGTAATTGTGCTACTTCCTGTCAAGTTTCTCAGTGGCGGAACGTCACAATTTTGATGTATTCATACGCTTTGTATTCGAGCGTTCTGCTATTTTTACAAACAATGATTCTACTCCAGCTTGTCTGTTTTATGATCTGCTTATGTAAAAAGCTGAACATTTCTGCTTTAAGCTGTGTCGATAAGTTTGTTATTTTGATTCTGAGCGCTTTTGTACCTTTGGTCTGATCACGGCGTTAACAGTCCTTCTGATCGTGGATTGGCTAATCCCGATCACGTGATCAGACGAAAGAATCTATATAAAGCGCGCAGAATTCAAAGTTCGGCGTCTTTCTCAGATCCTTCACCTGAGCAACATATATTATATATACATCTACAAACAAGAGAACTACAACTAAAAAGGTAGTTAAAATGTTACGTTCAACCTCAAATCTCTTTGATCAATAGGAAATTCCAACCTTATTCAGTTATGGAATCATTAATACATTCATCTACCTTGGTGATTATTAATTATACCTTTTACGCAATGATGATATCAACGTATAGTCAATTCCCCTAATCTCGTGGTATCCCTAATTACGTGGTATTTGCATAATGTCATACTGCTTCCATAAAGTAACACACCAACCTGACCTACTTTCGCAGCCCAATGTAAGAACTCTAAAGAAGCAAGAATGAATGGTTTTCTGGAATAAAACCAATACCATCCAATAAAATTCTCCTCATATTACAGAAAGCTCCGAAAATCCCTGATATTTTCACACTTTTTACTCAAATCTAAGACCCTAAACAAATTCTTTTACACTGTTAAGTTCGTCTGCAATTCTCCACCATTCTTGGGTTAGACACAACCAAATTGTTTCAGGATTCATCCCTAGTATGTTTCACCCTAATTATTTTGGACTGATACTTGAAAAATTGTGTTTGACCTGAATACCACGGAATTGGGGCAAGACCTCAAAAATGCAAATGGCTGCCAGTGACCCAATTGATGTACGTTACGTAAAGAATTTCTGTGCTCCATTTAAAAATAATGATGAGAAGATCGTAAATGAGGAATGAAATATGTTAGCAAAGCTGAATGTTGGCAACTAAGTTCTCCTCTTCCTTTCTGTTATTCATGTAACCATAAATACCACGGAATTAGGGTACACCAGTATACCTGATGTCATGTAAGCTTACCATGTAAAACAACTACTTTACGAGAAAGATCCCGTCACATAGACTAGTCCCTGATAGCTATTTGTTATCTTACCAATGGAATGAAAGAGGAAGAAAGAGGTGCGTGAGGCAGGTGAAGGACATCAAACCCTGTATATTGAATACCAAAGGCCATTGTATTAAACCTGTATATATATTAAGCTGTTAATGGTAACTTCGGTTACTATTAAAGACCCGTGAACCATGTACGCTCTTGTGTCTAGTTATTTCCCTCCTTCCAATGTATGCGGAGAGCAGGCCCCCTCTCCAGATGACGGCAGAATCCTTACAAGTGCATTAAAAGTCTAAAATTCACATCAATATATGAAGGAAAAGTTTAAAGACACTCTAAAGGAAGTAGCACAATATCAATGATTAAATGTAAAACTAAAGCAACTCCTTCAAAAAAGTGCTTCAGTCTTATATTTAACCTAGAATATGTAGTATTTGCTTGATTAGACTCACTTGATTATAGTTCCCTTTTCTCTCCCCTGAAAGATTCAGGAACTGTACTTATGAATATTGTGTACAGATATGAGCAAAAAATTGCCATTCGTGAACATGCCCATGAATTTCAAGTCTTAGATGTTTAGACATGTTTAGAACACCAAGAACATGCTCATGAACATCAAAAATATGTTCATGAATGTATTCATGGATAAATTGATATCCATGATTTAATGACTTTGTGGTCATAAATGGTGATATTTCGTTCAAATATGTTCATGAACACAGTTCTTGAATCACTGGCAGGGGCAAAAGTGAAGCCATGGACTTGCATAAGTCTTGCATTGAACCCTTAATACAATGTATTAGGTTGATTAGACCCACTTGACTATTGTTCCTTTTTTCATTCTGAGCCGTATCCAGTGTTGTCCCTGACTTCCATCACTTTCCCAGTATGTCTCTGGATCCCCGTCTGTTAGGCAGGAGACTCCACATTCATCCTACAATACATAGAGAATAGATGGATGGTTTCTTGAATCCGAAAAGTTATCGGGCAAGGCTTAGGAATATTATCCGGTGAGCCGAAGGTTAAACTGATAATAATCCGAAGCCGAGCTTAATAACTTTTTCCATTCAAAAACACCAACTTTCTATTTTATTCATCCTGTTAATTTCATATATTCTTTCAAACAAACAAGATTTAAATAAAGCACAAGAAAAAGAGGAAGAAATAAGTAGAGAATGATGTAGACATGATGTCATGGCGTTCTTATGACGTCATGATTCGTCACATGCATGTGTTATATGGTTAGTGCCGGATATCAAAATTGTAATACATCACCTTGTTATCGGTCCCAAAATGACATTAGTGACAGGATATAAACATCTTGTGGGTGTTATATAATTCATAGTTTAACATTACTTTTAAATATATTTCAGTTATATTGTGGCAATCCCTGGATCCTTTCTTAATTAAATCATCTAAGTTCAATTAAGGGGATGGTTTATTTTTTGGTCTTGCATTGTTTTCAACAATTTTTAATGATATGGTTTGTCACTTTTGGTACAACAGGTCTAATAGCACCAATCTTTATCTCAGCAGACACCACATTGTCCTACATTACTTTATCCTATGTAAGAAGAATGCATTTGAAAATTATATTTTGTAACTGTATTAACCCTTTAAGGTATAGAGATAAGGCTTATCAGTGACACTATAGGTATAAACCATCCGATTATCGACGACCATTAACGCATACATAATTAGTCACCCTGGGTACCTATTTGCACAGGATTATCTCCGATAATTGTTATTGATTGGGGTACTGTTAATCAAACCCAAATTAATGCATTTTACATTCATCTAATAGATTTTCTCAAAGAATAAAAGACGACGAGAACAAAATTTCCTTTAAGTTGATGTTTTTTTCTTTATTTAGTGATACATTCATATCAGGATTAAGTTGTAGAAAATTAAACAAACAATGAAAATGTATATTACAGTGTGAATTATACGAAAATCAAAAGTAATTAAATGACTTATGTGTTCTCCCTGAGAGATCCTTAATTTGTTCTTCTGTTTTGTCATCAATTGCAGGGAATTTTGTTGCCGAAAAATACCATTCATAACTCGAGATACATACTTTGTCTTTGCATATTTCTCAACAAAGCTGAATCGTTTTACTTCAATGCCCATTCAAACAGTTTCCAAAATGAAGAAAAGAATGTTTTTCAACGCAATATTGCTTTGTAAAGAAGTTAAACCCGGTCCTTCTAATAAATGTAAAACAGTAAAAATCAATTCATTTTGGCAAAGAAACATGCTAATATTTCCGTAAAATACGTGACCATGGGTGATGAATTTACCAAAAGCTCGTAGTTGTAGTCAAAGTCGGAGGAATGATCTAATTTGCTTGTCCGTGAATTGGTAATATTTATCAACATTTCATCATCTTCAGGCTTAAAAAAAAACCATCAAATTACTGCTCTGAATCTACATTGATGTCTGACTTGCGATCGGAAACACCAAATTGGCTAAATATTTTAAAAAAAGCCGTCTTTATAACGTCAATTATTTGACGGCTCGATTTTCAATCGCCATTAAACTTTGAACAATAGCTCCGTGTCATAAACATCCTTTACAGGTCGCGTGCCGTATGCTCTCGTTTTAATTGGATAGTATTTTTAGAAATGTGTTAAGTTACTAAAGAATTGCATGAAATGCTTATCGAGTCTTTACAAATCGGCAGTGTTTTGATCTTTAATGACCGGAAGGCTTCTCATTAATTGGGTTGGTAATTTGGATTCCCTTCATCTCAATTTGATAGCGTTATTTCCATAAGCGTGTCGTGAGACCATTATCAAAAGATAATATCTAGAGCAAAAGTTTAAACTTTGACCCTATGATTTTATCATCGAAAATGAAAGAAGACATATTTATTTAAGAGGAAAATAAAATTTGGAGAAAATGACGTGTGTGCAAAGATGTGTTATTAAGGGCTAAAGTTGAATCAGTTTTTCAGCTGTCAATAAGCGTTCTATGCGGTAATCGATAGAACGTCAAAATAGGTTTTATACGGTAATAGGTATAACGGCGAAAAGCGTTTTATACGGTAATCGATAAGGCGGCGAACGGCGCTATATACCGTAAAGGGTTAAACAATTGTAGTTGACAAACTATAACTGTGAAATAAAAAAAATAAAATGTTTAGATCATTGATTTAAACTATCATGACAAGCTTAGAAATTCATAGTTTGAACACTTTTATAACAAAAAACAATTGGTGTGATCAGCTGATTATTCCATTTCAAGAACAAGCTTAAAATAATTGTCATCTTCAAGCTACCCAAAACATAGTTATGCAACTAATAAAGAGCGTGCACTCACAATAAACGACGAGACATCAATATTCTCCACATATTTCTTTATGCTGCCGAGGTGGTTGTTTTCTGGGGACAGCTGTTTCGCCATCAGTCGGACAAGTGCTTCATCATGCTCTAGGCTCCAATTGGTCGGCATTCGACGTAACTTGTCGACAGCAGACACATCCGGTGACACTATGTGGACAGACTTTTTACGTAAATCGAGGCAGAAATGGTGTACAACAACATCTTGCCATCTGCAATTCAAAATGTTTTATACATAGAATGCACATACAGAATAAGAAATAAAGTATACATGTATACAGAGGAGTATCTTAATTAGAGTGGCCACTCATTAGCTTCATACTTGTTAAAGTCTACCAAAGATGATTAAGATTACAAGTAAAGACCAGGGGCCGTTTTACTAAAGAACTTACGGAAAATATTTGCATAAGTCATAATTGATAAACATGGATAGTAACTTAAACGAAAAACACAATATTGCAATGTGACATGTCATTGGAAGCGTCTCGGAGAGACGATTCCAATGATGTGTTACTTTGCAATATTGCTTCGTCCAATATTGAAATAAGAGGAATTGTTGTTTTAGACTTACGCAAATCTTAAGCGTAAACTGTTTAGTAAAACGGTTCCCTGTATGTCATTAATTTTTTGAGTAGGAGGCCATCTTTTGATTTGAGGAGGCTGCTGATGCAAACAAATATAAGGTGTTATAAAAACTACTAAATATGACCACATATCTTTTTTTTGTGTAATTTGAGCTAGCTAAAAAGTCATTTGGAGCGGTCAAATTGGCCTGCAGACGGTTCTTAATTACACCCGAAATACAGAAAACAAGATGCAATCTGCATTTTCGAAATAAATATTAACTCAAATTTGATTTATTCAATCTACAGTGTAAAAATTAAACAGTTTCCCTAGACCATATTACTTTTAGGCTTTTTAACCGTATGACATTGAAAATGATTAACCCGTTATCAAATCATAGTAAACATTTTAAATCATTTAACCTCTTACAATCAAATGCATATGGGATTTGATTTCAAAAGCTGCTAATTATAAAGACTTCCAACAAATTAAGGGACATGTATTTATCAACTGACCACTTGAAGTTATCTCAAGAAATAAAGTAATTAGAACTTAACTTCCTTATAATCTAGTCAATTAATGCATTCATAAGTTTGTATAGAGAAACAAGAGCACCATAATGGCCCTAGAACCGCCCACCTGAGATTACCAACTATTTGAAGAATAGTTAGAAACATTGCTTTTAACTTTTACACAGAGTTTCTTGTGATTCTATGCATGAAGACCTTTTTTTTATTCCCATTTTACACTGTATGCTTGATGTGGGACATTAAAATGGAACATAATTCTTACAATGCGGAAACTGGATATTTTACTTTTACAGATTGTATGCATGAAGATTAGCCTCCACTTTTGTCCAGTATGATCTATTGGTGCCATTTTGTGGTTATCATTTTGGCATATTTGGACATCCAAATTGATATTGATGTATTTTGTTAGAAATTCTATCATACATGTATATAGTGGAAATGCAAACAGGTTTAAATTTCAACGCACCCTGGTGGCCATGTCTTTTCAAGATATAAATTTTTTTTGAACAATCTTTAAAAAGGGGCCCCTAAAATACATTCCTGTAGAATTATTTCTGAAATCCGATCAGTGGTTTCTGACTAGAAGATTTTCTTTAAAGTTTTAACCAAATACTGTATGGACATGGCAGCAATCTTGGTATCATGACGGATTTTCCTTTGACAAATTCTTCTCCCATCCAACTAGGGATGCTCAACATGACATCGATTTTCGTCGAGGTCTGGGAGTTTTAAATTTTACCATACATGTATAAAGTGAAAACAAACACACATTCAAAATTCAATGCACCCTGGCGGACACGTTTTTCGAGATATCTAGTTTTTTAAAAACAATCTTTATAGAAGGGCCCCCAAAGAACATTCCTGTGAAATTATTTTGAAATCTGACCAGTGGTTTTTGACAAGAAGATTTTTTCATGGTTTTTACCAATTATGGGCATGGCAACCATTCTGGTCACATGACTGATTTTTTTTTTAACAAATCTTTATTCCCTCCAACTAGGGATGATTCATATGATATCTCATTGAAATTGGCCTAGAGGTGTAGGAAAAAGAGATGGTTATTAAGTTATGAATTTTACCATACATGTATATAGTGAAAACAAAAATACATTCAAAGTTCAACGCAGCCTGGCGGCCATGTTTTTCGAGATATCTAATTTCTTTTAAAAATTTTTATAGATGAGCCCTCAAATAAAATTCCTGTGAAATAATTTTGAAATCTAAACAGCGGTTACTGACAAGAATCTTTTTTAGGTTTTTACGAAATATAGGCATCGCAGCCATTTTCGTCACATGACTAATTTTTTTTTTGACAAATCTTTCTCTCCTTCAACTAGGGATGCTTCACATGATATCTCATGGAAATTATCCAAGAAGTTTGAAACAAAAAAAGTTTGTAAAGTTATAAATTCTAGCATTCATGTATATCGTAAAAACAACAAGAGGGCCATAATGGCCCTAGAACCGCTCACCTGAGATTACCACCTATTTTAAGAATAGTTAGAAACATTGCTTTTAACTTTTAGACAGAGTTTCTTGTGCCTCTATGCATTGACCTATTTTTCATTCCAATTTTACAAGTTTGACACTGTATGCATGATGTGGGACATTAAAATGGTACATACCCGGTAATTCTTACAATGTGGAAACTGAATATTTTACTTTTACAGATTGTGTATGTACAAATATCAGCCCATACTTTTTCCCAGTATGATCTATTGTTGCCATTTTGTTGTTATCGTTTTGGCATATTTGGACTTCCAAATTGATATTGATGTATTTTGTTAAAAATTCTACAATACAAGTATATAGTGGAAATGTAAACAGGTTCACATTTACACGCACCCTGGTGGCCATGTTTTTTTGAGATATAAAAATGTTTTTTTATAATATGTTTATTAAGTTATAAATTTTACCATACATGTATATAGTGAAAACAAAAACACATTCAAAGTTCAACGCACTCTGGTGGCCATGTTTTATGATATTTTTTTTAACAATCTTTATAGAAGGGCCCCTAAAGAACATTCCTGTGAAATCATTTTGAAATCTGACCAGTGGTTTTTGACAAGAAGATTTTTAACAAATATGGGCATGGCAACCATTCTGGTCACATGACTGATTTTTTTTTGGATAAATCTTTATTCCCTCCAACTAGGGATGATTCATATGATATCTCATTGAAATTGGCCCAAATGTTTGGGAAAAAAGATGATTGTAAAGTTATGGATTTTGGCATACATGTATATAGTGAAAACAAAAATACATTCAAAGTCCAACGCAGCCTGGCAGCCATGTTTTTCAAAATATCTACATTTCTTTAACAATCTTTATAGAAGGGGACCCAAAAAACATTCCTGTGAAATTATTTTGAAATCTGACCAGTGGTTTGTGACAAAAAGATTTTTTTAAGGTTTTTACCAAATATGGGCATGGCAGCCATTTTGGTCACATGACTGATTTCTTTTTTTTTTTCAAACCTTTATTCCCTCTAACTAGGGATGCTTCACATAAATTCTCATTGGAATTGGCCCAGAGGTTTGGAAAAAAAGATGTTTGTAAAGTTATAAATTTAAGCATTCATGTATATAGTGAAAACAAAAACGCATTCAAAGTTCAACACAGCCTGGTGGCCATGATTTTCGAGATATGAAAATTCTTTGAAAAGAGCCCCCTTAAGAACATTCCTGTGAAATTATTTTAAATTCTGACCAGTGGTTTCAGACAAGAAGTTTTTTTAAAAATTGCAGAAATTCCCCTTTTTTCATGCCACGGCAACCAAAGTTCTGCATGGAATCAATTTCTTTGAACAACTTTTAAAGAGCATCACCCAACGGACATTCCTGAGAAGTTTGGTTAAGATTGGCCCAATGGTTTAGGAGGAGAA
This sequence comes from Cerastoderma edule, assembly GCA_947846245.1. Lineage (NCBI taxonomy): Eukaryota > Metazoa > Mollusca > Bivalvia > Cardiida > Cardiidae > Cerastoderma > Cerastoderma edule. The sequence goes on along the minus strand of OX401405.1, from coordinate 54,182,346 downwards.
GATGTTTAAAGAAATTGTTGACGACGCACGACAGACATTGTGCGATCACAAAAGCTCACCTTGAGCACTTTGTGTTGAGGTGAGCTAACAATATGGGTGGCAAACTGAGGCAATATCAGAGAAATTAGAACTTAACTTCCTTATTTGTCAATTATTGCAAACATACTTGATAAGAGAGAATATATATGTAAAGTGCAACACTTCAAAGTCATCACTTTCAAATATACAAAGCAATCTTGAGTTCCTTTTAAGTCAATCAATGAGAGCATTCTTGTTAGAAAACGATTGTCAATGAGGAAAGATACTCATAATAACAAACAGGTTGGGTCACAGGTCAGCCACCAATTTACTTGGCAGCTGGCCTGGATCTAACCTGATTGCATAAGCATCTAGTCGGTTACAGCACTATAATGGTTAACCTTGAGTTACTCATAAGTCAATTAATGAAAACTAACATACTTGTTAAGAGAGCGATTGTGCGGGTGGGGAGGACTGCTCGGCAACTCTGTCAACGACAAGTCGTCCTCATTCTGGTTGGAGATTGAGAACAAAACAATCCATGCATCCTTATCAAACACAATCTCTTCATCTTTAGGACTTGCTCGAAACTTAAATAAAAAGGAGACCATGCTGATTAAAGGAAGAATAAGTAGATGAGCATATAACAAGATGATAAATGCAGATATTTCATTAAAAGCCAGGAGCCGGGGATTTCCGCAAGCCACTTGGACCAGGAACCTCTTCTTCTTTGCTCAGTTTTAGGATAGATCCACTGATGAGATCCCCCTAATTTTGCAGATCACCCTCCTACAACTAATATTAATGATATTAATGAAACCCTTGTAAATAAACATTAAAAACATTGTGAATTATTTTTTTGTTTAATCACACTACTTTAAAAAGGAATTTATTTTTATGATGCCTTTAGTCAACTCTATTAAACGAAGTATAAATAACATTCTTTTCTTGCAACTCTTTGTTATGATTATAAGTGAATGTCATTTCCTAATTTCTCTCTGCCTTCAAATATTGTAATACATATGTATTGGTTTAGGAAAAAGTGTTTAAGTCATCCCCAGTGCTACAACCTTTATTTCTAATATGACCGCCCACGGCTCAAACCATCTACCTGTTGACACTCTACCTCTGTTTTATTACATAATGACAAAGGAGAAATCTACTTGCTAATCAAAAGTAAATTATTTTCTTAAGTTGAACATTAATTAATGTTGTAAACACTTTGGTCACTTACTATATAAATACTTCAAAGTCATCAAATGTCTTGGAATGTTGATCTTAACTATATGAGTGACAAGGAGTCAAAAACAGGGCTACAAAAGACTTTTTACAATATATGACAAGGGCCTGTAAAAACCAGGGTCACTATTCAAATTTCTCTTCTAGAATCTTGCATTTTACTGTACAATTCGAACTAACATCAGTGATTGCTTTCCCAGTTCAATAATTGCATTTAGTTATGTTTCTTAAAATTTACTGACTAATATTTTTCCACAATTAAAAAAATGTGACATACCTTGCTAATTTTCAACCATTTGGCCCCAGCACAGCACATCTGTTCCCCACTACCTACTAATACCGACTCTGATGATCCAGTTAAATCCCGGATCCTCTTACTGTCCTTGGATGGCTCGAGAAACACCTGTATAAAACATGTTGAGCTGCACTGGTACCTGATCTCCGACGGAACGTAGGATAAACACTCCGGCAATGGGCGCTGGTCTTTGAGGCATGAAATACATTCCTGTAGGCATCGAATCTTGGCTAATCGTCTTCTTGTGGGTACATCCATTGCCTCAACTGTTCAAACAGATATGAATAATGATTGTAAAACAGATAATTGAACACTTGAGGTGTCAACATCTTTGAGTTAAACTTAGTGAAAGGGAGAGTTTTCCTTCTTCCTTGTTCACTTCTTACATTGCTTCTTCATGAGTATTCTGTAGTATCATATGTCTTAGCTTGAACTAGCTGCCAGGATAGTTAAGCAGGAAAATAAAGGTTCTAGTGTCAAGGTGGTTAAGGGTTTGAGACCTGGGTACCGTTTTACTAAACAGTTTACGCTTAAGATTTGCATAAGTCTAAAACAATAATTCCTCTTATTTCAATATTGGACGAAGCAATATTGCAAAGTAACACATCATTGGAATCGTCTATCCGAGACGCTTCAAATGAAGTGCCACATTGCAACATTGTACTTTCATTGAAGACACTATCCATGTTTATCAATTATGACTTACGCAAACATTTTCCGTAAGTTGTTTAGTAAAACGGGCCCCTGCACTTTGTGCAATTCTTCTGTAATACTAAGTCTAGTCCTGAGAGTTAGCAATCCACAATGCCTTGAAGATCAATTAAAAATAGTGAAGGGAAGTGCTTGGTGGCAGGAACTAGCCACACAATAAGCTCAACTTTGCTTTGAGTTAGTTGTGGGTCCAAGCCTGACATCTAGAGCAGTTTTCTTCTTGTTTCCATCAGTTTCATAGAATTCAAGTAACACTTTATCAACAAAGCAAACAGGGCATTTTGTCTTCCCCATATACACTACTCTCCTACATCTAGTCAAATGAATTTGATGTGATCAGGAAATATTTTTTTGCATTGGGCAATATCTTCCGTCACATCAAACTTTAGGTGATTCGTTTAATGGTGGACTTTTCTGACAAGTGTTTGTTGCCTCTTTGGAACATTTCCATTAAAACAGTAAAATATCAAATGATTGTGACTCTCAGTTGCAATATAATCCCTTTCTAATTAATTGATACACATTACATGTCAACTCTCCGCATATTTCCTTCATAAGAACGGTTTGATTAACACTAGGTGACCATTTTCTGCTTACCGGTAATTCTATAAATATGAATCGTGCTAAGGTCATCAACAATTGCATGCCCTTGAAGTATGTAATGCGTACATCAAGCGACTGGAGTGTTATACTTATTACTTAATAATCAATGATTTTGATAACTTCAATGTCTTTTATCACGCTTATACTACCATATATATCATATATAAATATATATCAAAGAAATAATCCTGAACTGCTAAAGAGTTTCTATGGCAGAACAGAACAGTTCAACTTAACCCCTTCCTCCATGATGACATGTGTAATCCAATCACAACAGTGAGAACAATGGTTGTCTGCACTTGTAAACATGTGAACAAAGAAGACATTGACACTTAAACAGCTTCTATTTGTTTTACCGAAATTGATGTCATTATTTGATGGTATCCAACTTTGTTTTACACAGCATACATGTCTTATCAATTGATGATATGGGTTACTCGAATCACCGAAATACTGTAATACCATCGAAACACCCCAGAGATATAGGCTAGCAAGAGTTCTCAAATTTTGTCATAATACCTATTACCTTTATAGTGTACATAAAAGGATGTAAGAGGTATATCAAGCTGAATTATTTCTGTTTCAAAATTAATGCTTTTATCGAGTACGAAAAATTAAAGTTTACACAACTTGCCTTTACTAAGGTATTACCGTCCACGTTCCACATGTAAGGTGAGCCTAGTGCTAATTAACTTATAATTAGTAGCAAGACTACTTTTTTAACATCAGCTGTGAACAAAAAACTAGAAATTAAATTTAGAAAAAAATTAATTAAATTTAGTGACATCAATCTTCATAATGATTATGACAAAGACCAGTCTGGACATAAGCAAAAGCAATTGAGCGGCTGTTTTCGGTATATCATTCAAAATTCTACTCTAATCTTTTAGATTCTAACCAAAAGATTCAGCTAACATAATCAATGTCGAGTTGAATCAATGAGAAAAAAAAATTGCTTGTACATCAAAAGCTTCCTGTATTACCAGTGCCTCCCCTGGAGTTTTTTTTCTTGTCGCAACCATTTTCGCAAATTGGATTTTTTTGGAGCCAAATTTAAGAAAATGGAGCCAAAAGTTGAGCCAATTTTAAATTGAAGGCTTGACGGTAATTATTAGAAATGAGTAGTAAGAAGGTTTTTGTTCATTATAATGTTTTAAATCTATGCACAGCAGCTAATTACTTTATTTATCTTATCATAAACTACTATTTAATGGGGAAGTCTTTGGTTCTTCCCATGTGCTAATTAAATAGTTTTACAAAAGAAATAATTCGTTGTCAATAAAGAGTTGATGTCAAACTGTATAACACCTGATAACAGACAAGCAAGAATGGTCCCCCATGCTTCATTATTTTGCGTTTAATATAAATGTATTTTTAAGATACCATAAGGGTTGTCTATAAATATCTCTGAATTGTACAAAAAAAAACATGAAACACATAACTCGTATGAATTGAGCTGAGCGGATTTATAAAAAAAAAATGAAACAAGCTTTTGAATTGACAGAAACCAATGTTAAAATATAAGGTCTATTTTTTTTCTATTTTTTTTTTTTTCAATTGGCATTTAATTACAAAATCAGTCAGTTTATAAAGAGATTGCATCTCACCGATTTTGTAGTAAATGCTTCATTGTGATGAACGAGCAACATACCTAAAATAGGTACGTTATTCACCGTCTTTGATTTTCAACACCCGACGGTGTTTGATAATTGTCATCTAATTTTCACAGTGTCTCCGATCATGCGTTCGCGTCAAACTGTTAGACACACATTTCAGGGATATGTGTCAGGGCGATTTCACATGCGCGACGCAAACATAGCTGTGGCCGCACGAGTCATATGAAGTGATTAAACTTTAATCCGATAAGTGACAGTCATTTGTGTACGAACTCGGTTGCATGCAAACTCAGGGTTCACGCTGGCCTTCGCAAATGGCGCCATTGGCGACAAAATCAAGAAATTGGCGCAAGAAAAACAAATTTTGCGAAAGTGCCTGGCGCCGACTTTTTTCCGCGAGAATTTGATGTCTGTTTACCGCATGGTTGCCGATCTCGAGTCAATATCGATTTGTTTTTACTGTAGAGCCGAGAACCATGTATCGATGATTCCCGTAATCGGAGTACTTTGAATTAGAACTCGGGAACCAGCTTGTTTATCAAATGCGATTTCCTGTTTTCACACTTGTTCAGTTCATTATCTGTTGATTGTCAAGTTTGTTGAAGGTGACACTTTCTTGTGTACACCATTTAGTCATTCGACAGCCTTTACAACTTCAATTATATGGAAATTATGACTTTGATTACTTTAATTGCTTTTCAATCAAAATGTTTGCCCTCACGCTCCTTTCAAAGAAGTTGACATCAAACATCGACGAAGTCAGTTGTGTTGATTGACAAATAAATTAAACTATTTTATGCACCGAAGTTTTGGTATATAAAATCCGCAATTTTAAGTGACACTTAATTCTGATCCAACACAAAAGTGACTATAAATCGATCTTCTCAATCGTTGAATATGCCTCCCACTAAAAATCAAATAAACATCTGACAAGGAGTCCTGGAAGACAGGAAATAGTTGGTTATAATATGACACCAAGGTGAAAGTCATGTGTCTGCTATGTCCTGTTTCAAATGTTGAATGTGAGAGAGGATTTAATCCATAGAACCTAATGAAAACAGCACATAGAAATAGATAGAACAAACAAACACTTGAGAACCTAGCTCTTTAGAACCGTAGGTCACCCTGATGAAGGATTTCCCCTTCTACAAAAGACTATTTTTGGCTCCAACTTATTGAATTTGGCTCCAATTTTTTTAATTTGGCTCCAACTTTTTCAATTTGGCGCAAGTGTTGGCGCAAAGAAAATTTTACCCAGAGACAACCCTGAAACTGCTAAAGATACGGGTCATTACCGGGCTGGTTCCTGTGTTTATACACGCAGAATGCCTCGATAACTCCAGTACGGGAACTGGCTATTACTCCGGGTTGCTTATGTCATGCATGATTGGTAAATACGGTTTGTCGCAAACACTTTCGCAAAACTGTTATTTTTGTCGCAAATTGACGAGATTTTTCGCATTTGGCGACATTGGCGATCGGCAGCGGAGGCCCTGATTACCAAAGGGTGTTTCGGTGTTACTATGATTTTAACGGGTATTCTGGTGTTTCGGTGGTATTACGGGATTTTGGTAAATCATGCAACCGGATGACAGGGCTAAGGCCATTTTGTGTATCGATTAAAAACTTAAGTTATTAAAGATTTGCAACTAATTTGATCCTTCAAGATTTCAACAAAAGATTCAGAAAATAAAATGGCATTCTTCATGTCAAATTATTCTGACTTCACTTCCCCAGTTATTATCTGAGCTGCTTCCATGCATTCCTATCCAGTAGCAACAGTTAACATTTATGTAGGAGAAACGTGTTTAACTTTCTGAATTTCAAATCAATAATCTTCTCTAATAAGTACCAATAAAATACAACTGATGAAAAAGCTTTGTAGACACTGAATAGAAAGGATTCTGGGAAGTTCCGTTAATTTAGAAAACTACCCGATTTATTGTGATCAGATGACTAATCTTGTGGTAGGTATGACTTTTGGAGTTCCTAATTGATAAACCATTTTGAGTCTGTCATCTCGTAGAAGTAATGTTCCTACCGTGTCCTGTTTGGGACACGGTAGTAAATCCGCCCTCTTAGCTCTTTGGAGCAGGCCGGTTGTGTATCACAACCGCTACAATAATTCAAATATGGGGCAACTAAATGCAACAAAACTTCACCTGATTAAACATATGCATAATATCTCATACCTCAGAGTCCAAAAGTTAATATTTTTCCATTATTTTAAGAGAATAGAACCATTTTTCGTAATCCTTATACATTTCATTTCTCAAATCCATCACTTCCGGTTTTCATTTGGATATCCAGAACTATCCTGCAACAATTGACAACAAAAATTGGGTCAAACTGGGCGGAGCTTAACCTGTAGGGGTATTCCATATTGGAAGTTGTAGTAAGGTTGTAAAAAAGGCGGGAAAAACATGTGTTTTCATTGGATGAGCCCTTCATGTTCAGTGGGTAATTACCATAATTTTACAGCAGAGAGTGCGAGAAGTTGCGAAAAAATCAAAATGGCCACTAACGGTTTGTTTCTCACTAAATTTCACCAACAATTAAGAAAAATAACTTAATTAAGAAATTTTAGCTTCTATGAAGCTGTTTCATTTGATATTTTAGACAATACTATGCTATGTTTATCATAAAAAGGTTATCTATCACATGGTAGCTAAAATTGATTTTGCTCCAACAAGTGATGAGCGTGGAATCGTAACGTCGGTGGCAACCAGATAGCAGCCACAAGACGTTACGACATCGTATCTAGTCATCTCGGTGCATTTATGTTCGAAGAAAACAAAATCTTACCGTTTAAGCTTTAAGTCATCACCAGAAACAGCAATGACATTCGATTTGAAACAAAATGTCAGATTAAATTGTATCGCGTCCGGTTTTCCTTGTACAAAATATCACACTTTTCCCGACGACGTAGTAGTGGATCGCCTGAATATACAAAGTGGATAGAGTTTTAACACAACCGTAAAGTGGCCTGGTGCCGTAAATGGGCTTCAAGGGAGGTAACTGCGGCGAAAATGGCGGTCGATTTCTGGTACGCCTCAGCAATCGAAGCATTAACTGCTTTGAAAGATTATGAGTTACAAGAGAATGTCCGATATATCGTTCTCTCACGCGAAAAAGAATTTGGGCAAAGCGGTAAGATAATGAATTAACACTTTGTGCGGGTGTTGGTGGTTTCGTCAATCTACTGGTTCGTTAAACTGATGTCATTGATTAAACAAGAAATGGTTTCGTCAACCGATTGGCCTATACTGTATTTAAGGCACTTCCAACAGCCCTGCTGTTGGGCTAGCTCTTTTGCGACAATGTTATAGTGTCGGTCTACAGACCAGAGGGTCAGGGGATTGATCCCCAGTATTGACGGGCATTTTACCCCCTGGAAACTTTATAATGGTCACAAGGTATATTAGTTCTTTGCAGGAGTTGCATTAATGTTATGGAACCTGCAGATGCAGGACTAGAAACCATTAGTATGTGTGGTATATGCATTTTCCAGAAAAGAAAGGGGCAACATCATTGCATAGCTGTTTGGCTAGCTCTTTAGTGATATGGTTTTAGTGTCTGTTTACAGACTAGAAGGTCTGGGGTTCGATCCCCAGGAGGGCCATGTATTTAACCCTCTGGAAATTACTTAAGTTGCATATGGTGCATTTAAAATTTCTTTGTAACTTAATTTTTTTTGGTTCAATTTGCCATGTGTTTATTAAATTTTAATTTGGATAGAGAAGAATCATACAATCAGTTCTGTTGTCCCTTTTTTCCACCCAAAAAATTGCAGGTGAATGTGTTTAAAATTAGTAAATAATTTGATAAATAATCATGTAACACAATCAACAACCCCGCAATTTAAACAAATTATAATTTTGACTGATAATTTGATCACAATCATCACCTCACCAAATGCTATTGTATACTTTACAATGGTCAACTTGACGAATCCACAACCACTTTTGTTCATAAAAATCAGTTGTACTAACTGGAAGGTTAACAAAACCACTATAATCCCTTTGTGCTATCCAAGTTTCCTTTATGAATGACAGGGGTCCGGCTCATTGTTTGGTCAGTAAATGGTAGGTACAGTACACTGAAGAAAACTTCAGAAGAATACCGAAAAAAGTTTTTGTGCACCACCAACCCACTATGTACAATATCTTTATTGTAAAATATAACATAAAATAAACTTAATTTCCCCACAGATGTTCCAAAGATATTAGTTTCCAAATTGCATGAAATGTTCACTTTCATATTAAAAGGCAGGTCACTGTAAAATTATGTTATTTATGCAATTAGTTATATGAAAATCACTTTGTGTGAATGGCCTTTTTTCCATTAAGCATTATAATTACTAACTTTCATAGAAAGTCGAGCGAGCTGTCTTACAAACAGCTAGTTCTGGCTTCCATAACATGAATTGTGGCTTTTTTCAAATTTCCGTACTTTCGCAACATAAAAGTTATGTGGGAAATTAAACCCAATAGCAAAGCCAGCCAGTCAATATAATGGCGGCAAATAGTAGTGATGTTTCAATTATCGATTATAATGGATCATTCATCGTATCATACCAGCCAATATGACGATCAATTATGATTTGTCATAATCGATCATCGGATAACACACATATAACTGAGTTTGTATAATTAAAATAAACACTTATTCCAAGCATTTTCCCAATTCCCCAAGTGAAATAATGGTTATTTTCCCTAATTAGAAATATCAATAACTCATTGGTTTTCCAAACAACATAATCGCAACCTCCCTGACCATATGCATAACCTCAAGAACTAACTTAATAAGAAAAAGATTACTTGTTAAGTATCCTTTTTGTCTAAAGTCTGTTGTACTTGTACCTCTTGTCAATGCTAGGTTATAATCTGATTATATAACCAATCATTGATCATTTCAAAGCAACTGTTCATCGGTTGTAATCGATCATGATTTTGAACCGATTGCACATCACTAGCAATTAGAATGCAGTGCACTGATCTGATATATTTTCACATGTATTTTGATTAATTTGATATATATTCAATTCTAAAAGTGTGCCACATGACTAAATGTTATATTCCCTTATCTGTTTATGCAGTGTTGTCTCCAGGAAAGTGCAAAATTACGAATTTATAGCATGACATAAATATGTCATGATTGTGGTTGACTTACGATATGGGGTTCACCTCAGCTAAGAGGTCCCAGTAAGTGCTATAAAAACTGCTAGCTGAAGTTTCTTTATCTAACAGACTGCTCTTGTTTTCAGACATTCCCGACAAGCGAGTCAAAGTCCACTGGAATAGTGACGGTCAACCTTTTATTGTCGTTGGCAATAAGAGGTTTGGTTGCCACCATGGGCATGATAAAAATGCCAAAAGAAAACAAAGGAAGGTAATCCAAATATAACTTCAATTTATTTTATTATTGATTATATGAATATTTATGTGAATATGAATTTCATTGTTTATGATGCTTAAATTTTACCATGTGATCATTTAAATCAAATGTAATAAAATCAAATTCTTTTTTTATAAATACATTTTATCAATTTTTGTGAGAGAGTGTATGTGAGTGTGTGTTTTGCATTCCTGATTCTTACCTCTTTTTTACAAAGAAGTTTAAATATGATAGTTTTCTCTACCCGGGGTGAAATCAGCATGTGGCATGTCTGTTCTCTGTTAAGATGGTAGGCAGGTTCTGCCATAGGTACTGTTCAGTATACAGTTATGCAATAATCCAGCATAGCTTTTATGGTGACAGACAGATGCATGTATTGGAATTGGACCCCCTGGGGTGATAATTACGTGTTACATCACTGGTCACAGTTGTGGGCACAACTGGTCACAGTGGGTTGCCACATTCCTGTCGAGATGCAGTGCTTTTTTATCCAGGTTGTGTAAATACACCTGTGTGAAGTCTTTATGCACATGTATCTGAAGGTCCATATCCATGCAATAATATTTTATCTGTATTAAAGATCTAGTGACAAATCATTATCTAATTATACAAATATAACTGCACCAAATATCTTATATCGGGAATCACTGGTATCTGATGATCATTACCTGTTATATGAGACTGGAATATTGTTGGAGGATGGAATTGTATTATTTCATCAAAGTTACACTTGCTTATAAACTACCCATTGAATAAACTTTGCTTTATTCAATGGCAGTGTCGAGTCATCCATAACCTGTTGGTTAGACAAAAGTTTTGCACGAAATTAAAAAGTCTTTGTGATTGTTGATGTTCCCAGCCTCATATAATGAACTTGAGCTGTATTCTACATTAAATTAATTGTTATACATTTTACATATTGACAAAATTTGATTATCTCTACTTTATTATTTTATTTTTTTTGTAGAAGGCCTCTGTAGTTAAAGAATCTACACATAATTACTGCAAGAAAAGGAGACGACACCCAATTATAGAAACAAAGAAAGTAGGGTGTCCGGCCAAAGTCATAATGAAGGAGGTCCTTTTTTTTCCTCAGTTTAAGGTAAATGAGCTCTCTTCTTCTCTCATGCATTATTGTTGTGATAAACATTGCAATTTTGTATCAACACTAGTTTTGTAATGGGTGTGTCATTTTACAGGATGGTTCAATAATTTATCAGGGAATATTATTTTGACTCTAACATATAATTCATTTGAATTTTGTATAATGTTTCTCTAACCATGAACACTTAACAAACATTTAATATCATAATTGTTATTGTAGTCGGGTACAAGTATATGATGATAATCGTATGACAGACAATTGTCTCGAAAGGTCAGTTGGTAGAGTGCAGGAACGGTATGCCTGAGGCCCTTGGTTCGATTCCCGGTCGAGTCAGATTTTTTTCACCACCTGTTACATTATCAAGAGTTAAACGTTTCAAACCAAAGAGGATTTTGTCCTTAGGCTGAAGAAAGACGCCGTGCAAAGACAATGGTGGCTGCCCATGTTCGTTCAAATCTGCATGATGGAGAAAGAAGGATTATAATGGAATTTAAGAATGATCATGAAAACCATCCATTAGGAGAGGTATGTATGTCTAGTAAGCATAAATTTTTTAAATCTTATTTGCTTTAAATTGAAGTGGTTTACAATGTGTATATTTTTATCAAGTCAGCTTAATACCTATTTTATAAAATAGATTTGATATTCTTATGAATTATTACCTGAAGAATCTATGTCGTTTGAATTATGTGTGAATTAATAATCACAGCTTTGTATGATGTATTGAAAAATAAGAACGTGAACCATTTATTATTAACTATTTTTAGATATTCCTTTTTCATGGTTTTTTAATCAGGACCATTATTCATGGCTCTATCCAGTTAGCTTAGTATGAAAAGCAACCAAAGTCATTGAATGGATTTTGGTAGACCCAGGCTCAACACCTGGACTGGATTGCCTTGTCTTGGTCCTTTTTGTATCACCTTTAATATATAATCAAAATTTTAATTGTAACTGAGCACAACAAGCTCAATTAGCTGACCCTCTTCTGAGACTGTTCAAATGATATCAGTATTTTTGAGCAAAGAGTTATAACATAAGGTGAGAGGTATGTGCCATTGTGGCCCGTTTTTTATATGTTACACTATTTACATAACACCTAACTGTTATGACTAAATATTTTAATACAGTTCATATGTTATAAAAACTGAAATCCATCTTGAATGTAACACTAAGATAAATATATTCATTGTTATCTTTCAATCATTCTAAAAATATTGTAAATCTACTTTTGTTGAAATGACTGTTTTAGCAACGATTGCTTACACTGTATTTTAGTATTATTGTAATTGATAAAAAATAATTTTAGTATTATTGTAATACCAAATTGATATGATGTGTAGGATGACCCCAGGAATACTATGTGGGAATGAAAATGCCTCTGGAAGAATAATCAATCAAATTTTTTCTTTGGTTGCTACAATCTATTTCAATCCAAAAGTAATCATTTTCGATTAACCATAAAGTGGATATATAGAGCATGGTGTGAAATTCTGTTGTGGTTTAATCCTGTGCTGCAATTTATTTGACATGGGAGCATACAAGACTTATATTTACTCTACACAATCATGGTATTCTTACCCTGACATAAATATTTATCTAATTAAAATTCCTGATGAGACAATAACAAGTGCATTAATTTTCACATATTTGTTGAATTATTTGAATATCTTATATTTCAATAATTCAATTAAAGGTAGAAGGACTGTCTCAAAGGATAGACCCAGATATTTCATATAAAATAAAGGATTTGGCTGAGGATGGGGTGAACGATGTGGGTGAGATGGCTCGTCATATAGAGAACTATGTAAGAGAATCCCTTCAACAAGTTAATCTCTCTCCACTCAATCGGCGAGTTCATCCCTTGAACCGGACAATCAGGTACCATATGGGCAAAGGAAGGAAGGGTCCAGATGTTCAGGATGACCAGCTGAGCCTGTCAGCTCTTGTAAGGACGCGTTTGATACTTGTCTTAATTAAATTCTATTTTTTAGATTACCAGAATACAAAGTGCTCATGGTGAGCTATTGTGATCGCCTTATGTCTGGCGCCCGGCATTGTGCGTCGTACGTCGTCAGCAATTTTCTTCAAATGACATCTCCTGAACTGGCAGGCCAATTTCTAAAAGAATTTGCAGGGATGTTCCTTGGGTGAACCTAAACCAAATTTGTTCAATGGTTCCATTGCATTGCCTAATTATGTCACAAGAGCTAAAAACAGACATGAAAATGAAAATCTTAAAAAAATTTCTCATCCATTCTCAGAGGTCATATAGCTTAGATATTTGGTATGAAGCATCACCTAGTGGTGCTCTATCAAGATTGTTCAAATTATTTTGCTTTGTCAAAAAACATGGTCGCTTGGGGGGCAGGGCTTATTTGCCTTAATATGCATTTGGGAAAAACTTAAAAAATCTTCTCCTCTGAAGCTACTGGCCTGATTTAAAATTATTTTTGCAAAAATGTTCATTTGGTGTCCCTGTAATAAGATTGTTCAAATAATTTTGATTCATCAAAAAACATGGCTGCCAGGGGGCGAGGCTTAATTGCCTTATATGCCTATGGGAAAAACTTAAAAAATCTTCTCCTCTGAAGCTTCTGTCCTGACTTAACAATAATTTTGCATTTATGTTCCTTAGCTTTCCTTCTTCCAAGTTTGTTAAAATTATTTTGATATGTAAACAAATATGGTTGCTAAGGGGCGGGGCTTATTTACCTTATATGCATATAGGAAAAATATAAAAATCTTCTTTTCCGAAACTTCTGGCCTGTTAAAAAAATAATTCAGCACTTCAAGATTGTGCAAATTATTATGATCCGTCAAAAACTTGGCTGATTATTCTGCATGAGGTTAGCATTCCAGGGCCCTCTGGGCACTCTTGTTTATTTATTTTTTTTAAAATGTTATATGTTTTTGCTTCATAGAAAAAACATATAAAGTGTTTATGATCATAAATTAATTTTAGCTGCTGATGCATAAAAACTTAATGTTGAATTAAAAAAATGAAGGAAAATATGTGTTGAATGTTTTATGGAACTGAACCCTAAATGAATATTAACACTTTTCAGATGCAGGAAGAAAAAAGTTCACATCCGAATGATGTTATCTTTTTGAGGAACAAGAACAGTACAAGTATAGATGGACACAGTGAGGTATCTGTTCTTGCTATTTCTATAATATGGTATTGTTCTCTAATCATTGAGTTTCGTTATAAGATAATGGTTGTAAAGTGGTTAGAGTGTCTGCCCCAAATTTTGGAGATTTAGTGTTTGATCGTCAGCCATTGCATGTGTAGCCCCTTATTATTGGTCTTACTGGGGGAGATATAGCATGTATCAACAGTATGCTATTGCAGTGAAGCAGCACTATACATTCCTTGTATAGGAAATAGTATTAAAATGACTGAATAACAAGAGGAATTACGAAGAAATCACACAAAGCACACAAAACCTGGTACACATTTAGACCTGCTTTTTGTCTTAATAAGTAATTTTCATCATTTTTATTGCTGTTTTGTTATGTAAGTTACACTATTCTAGAAACTTTGTACACAAGTTTAAGTTAAACCTGATATCATTCCATAAGCATTGACAACCACATGTATGTTCCTTTTTCAACTCAAGGTTGCAGAATATTTTATAAAACAAGTAGCTGAGGGATATTGTTCAATTCTTATCAAAAGAACTTGTATCACTTAAATTAATGCAGATGATAAAGACATATCCCAATATTCAAGCAATATCAGTATTGATTCATTACTTTTATCATTATATCCTTGTGAATAAATCCTATGAATTTTATTAGCTTGACTATTCAACGGGTAGAGAGAACTATTGCACTCGCCCATTTGTTGGCATCGGCTTCCCTGTGTAAAATTGTTGGTGTTTAAGCTTGTATCTCTAACTGGTGAAGGTAATGGATTGAGACTTAATACATTTAGCACAAGTCCCATAAGTTAGATTGCCTTTTGTTAAGAATTATGCCCCATGTTAAGCTGATATCTCTGTAAGTACTGATTGGAATAGAATTAAACTTTTCACACTTGTTTCCTGTGATAATCTAAGATTATGTGCACAAGTCCCATAAGGTTGAATGGCTTATTTTCAGAATCAAAACCCTTGTCTGAAAGAACTTAATATTGACAAAATAAAGAATAGTAAAGCGTGGCTGTCCTTTGATAACTTTTGTAAATTGCTTATTACTTATTTCTTTTATTTTTTTTCCATTATAGAAATTTCTCATGGTTTACCAGTCAAAATGGATGAAGGAGATGCTAGTAAAATATGGCAACTCAATGACCCTTCTAGACTCCACATACAAGACCACCAAATATACACTGCCAATGTTTGTTCTGGCAGTTAGGACAAACGTAGACCATCAGGTTGTTTGTGTTTTTATAGTCGATGATGAGTCTGTCTCCACTTTGGTGGAAGCTATTTCAGTTGTGAGAGAGAACAACCCCGCATGGAATCCTTCCCACTACATGACGGATTGTGATGAAAAGGAAATGGCAGCCATGGAAAGGCATTTCCCAGGTATAAAATTGAAGGATCAAATTCATTTGAGAAAAACGGGAGGGGTGATCCAAAAGTTAGTGGACAGTATTTATACAAAGAAAAGTAAAGAACTGATTTCTCAACGCTATTTTCCCAGTAATTAGATGCAAGATTTATAAGTAGTTTCTGAAAAGTTCATAGCATTTGATCGATGTTTGACTGAATAAAAACATTTTAATCAGATACAAGTGTCAACCTACGGCGCAGCTGATGATGTTGCGTCAGTCTGCACGGCATAAAGAGTGTGTGACTAACTCACTCCATGGTGTCTTCCTCGATCTCTTTGACGGATCAACAGGGTATCTGGGCTATCAGAATGTGAATCTATCCGCTTCTTCAAGTCTTCGTATCTGATAAGAAAATGTGTTATTGTTCTTTTGTTCACAGAGTACAACACACCGGTATGCATTTAGACAAAAGAGGCTCAAGGTAAACATTTTTTTTTTGGATAATTAAATTTAGTTATTATTTAAAGAAAGAAATCATGCAATTTTAAAGTCATGCCATTGTTTGGTTGGTTATTGGAAATGATTTTGATACTTAGCTTTTGAATAACACTACTTTATATTTTGTATTTAAATTATTCACTTAATCATTTGGATTGATTAAGTAAATTGATTTGCAGTGTATTGCAATTTATGATGTAACAGAGTAAGTGTAAATGAGTGTGTCAATGTGTTGCTTTGAAAATATGTAATAGTGCATCCATTCTGGCATTGCAGTCTATTATTTTCAGAGAAAGAGATCATCCTTCTTATATTGGACACTCAAGAAGCGGAAGCGGGAGTTGTTTTGCATTTGTCGCCGACCTAATGATGGAAGGTTCTTATATTCAAACAAAACTATATTACTTGTATAATAATAAGCCTATATATTCAGCAAGTTCTCCCCTGTTTTAGTATCATTTATCACAGTCATAATTAACTCATTTTATACTTGAAACATCATCTGTTTCCAATTACAGTGAGATTTATTTAAAAGGTCTCACAAAATTAATGATAATTAAGGTTGAATCTAACATGAAAGATGGCCAATAAGTGCATGACTTACTTTTCCTTCTGAGAAATAAGTGTTGTTTCCTTCCTAAAAAATATGTTAAGGACCACAACAGGGTGAAATCTTGAAAAGCACATTGCAAAATGAGAAATAGTTTTATATGTTCCTGTCACCCAGAGAAGATGACTGCTTACTTGGGTCTGCTGATTAGTAATTTGAATTATAGGACTAGTTTAAAGGCAGTTATATTATTTTCATGAATAGTATATGTAAAATTACATTGATAGACTTTGCCTTCATGAGTGCTTTTAGTTGCATTTAACTCTTCGCAAGGTATAAATGTATGGGCTATTCTAATGCAGAAAGAGATTAAACTTTGTATGCTTTCTTCAGGTTAGTTTAACGATGTTATATTTTCCTCCACAACTCTTACAGTTATTTTTAAACTTTAGCTTTCTGTTATAGAACATACTGGTGTTGTGACGGATGTGATGTCTGGTACCATCCAGCCTGTGTAGGCCAAAAGAAGGAGGATGAAAAGGACAATTTTTTTTGTCCATACTGTGTGGTAAATCACTTTATATCCAATTGTAACAGATTACTGAAATTTTACTGACACCGGTAGGGTGTGATAGTTTCATTTAGATTTATGGCTATAACCATAATTTCCTTAAAATACAGACTGTCTTTCTTTCATTACGATATTATTTAAAAAGCAATTCCTCTTAACACTAATTTTCAAGTGATTCAAAAAGGAGTTTCGAAAGTTTGAAATGAGATAAAGAAACATCTATTTCATTATTAACATTTCCAAATAAGCACATATTGAAAATTGACTATTATACCAACACCACTATTAATGATGGAAGCTATGTTTGTCGCATTGTGTCCCCTCATGTCATGATGTATTTTGCATTTGTTACATATAAATGTTGTTTATTGATTGATTTTAAAAAAGATGAGTATTACTGTTTCCCTTAATGAGGATGTGTTTCACATGCAGCACACATACATGTATATATATCCAAAGCCAATGTTACCCTAATGAGTTTTATGCTAAAATACTGAGGCAAAACAGTAGGTGGAGGTATCTGTCACAGTAGTAAGAGCTCTAGTTTTGTATATTGTAATGGATTCATATTAAGCTTTAATTCTTTAGAACTACAGTATTCATATGAGAGATCCAAGCAATCCTGCCTTCTTGTTTAATATCAACAAAGGCACATAAAGAAGCAAATTGTACTTATGTAATATGATGTCATATTTATTCTCTGCCAGAAAATGCACTGTATGTTAGTGTTAGTTTGTATGGGCCGTGTCCTACAAATGTGACTTTCATCATTTTGAGAATATTATCTACATGAGGCAGAAAAACTGTGTTCCATCAATTAAGTATCGGTGTGTCTACATTCATATAGCATAATTCCTCACCCAGTCCAAGTTATGTTACAGTGGATCAAACAATTCAGGAAATAAACCAATTTGCAAAGATCCAAGGAAGGGTTTCTAGACCAGTACCATTTATAAGGACTTCTGTCTGTTGTTGTCTGGAATTTAATCCATGATCTAATATGTCTTGTTCAAATTCTCTGACAACTCATAAAGCGTGAACAGTATGTAACATTTTGAAATAAACATAGATGTTACTAGAGTATGTTTTACCAAAAAATTCACATGTCTCAAATAAAGTGTCCAAAGTAGAAGATTTTGTGGGGAAATTGTCAAAATGACATAAACAATAGGTGTCGGACAAATGATTGATACTATCTTTTATGTTATCAGGAGACAGATGTAGAGGACGATGGAGTAGATGATGGTGGGTCACACACTGTCAGCAGAAGTAAGCATGAATTGGAT
This sequence comes from Cerastoderma edule, assembly GCA_947846245.1. NCBI lineage: Eukaryota > Metazoa > Mollusca > Bivalvia > Cardiida > Cardiidae > Cerastoderma > Cerastoderma edule. The sequence continues at coordinate 54,163,953 of OX401405.1, read as the reverse complement.
CTCTCATCACTAAACAATGAAATAAAAGTCGACAATTTTGGCATTACATATTTTTTATGATAACATTAAAATGACTGTTCATGGATACACTTTAAACCCTTTACCAATGTAGATGCATTTTGATAATCTTTTGATGGTATACATCCTTATCTGCATAAAGTTTGTAATGATCATGATCAAATTTAACAATAAAATCATAAGTTACTTGAAGGCTGATTTGGTCTAATGTTATTCACATTTGCTAAACTTTGCTGTTTTTCACCATTTAAATTATTTGGCTTAGGTTTGATAAGTCTTCATTAAATGATTTTTCCCGACAGGAAACCACCACTTATTGAGCATTGGAAACCTTCTTCTCAGCATAATTTAATAACATTTCTATTGAAGATAGATCAATATCTATTGTAGATAACTTTTCCGTGTCCGTGTATCATCTAAATAGTGTTTTAGTTCAATTAGATTGTATTGTGACTATATATTTGATTCTTTTGATAAAGTTTGTATTTTCAGATATATGAACTTTATTTTGGTTTATGCATTTTCAGGTTAGCCTACTATTACATTCTGTTTGTTATGTCAAAGGAAGTCATGATTTTGATCGCTGGAAAACACCTTGGAAATACATACAAAGAGTGTGAGGAAATGTGTTTAACTTCAGAGCTGGACAGCCAGTCTTTGTTTGGAATTTGATTGTATTATTGTTTTTAGATGTGCACAGATGTGAGGAAAATTGGATGTGAAAATAAAATTTATTTGGAAATATAAATTTTCTGTACTATTGTATAACATGCACTTGAAAATAGTCATCTGAGGCGAAATTATGTCTTATTTAAGTATTTAAAGCCTGTGTGCATTGGGTCTATATGCATTTATATCCAAAAGCGTTGCAACGCTTTTGAGATCCACTGCATACCGACTGTAAATATCTAAATATATTGACACCTTCTGAATAGATTTTGCTTTCAATAGCTATTTTTCATTGTAAATGATGCAAGAGTGTTATGCATGTGTTTGATCTATATGAACAAAAATTTCATAATTTTCATCAAACTTCAATACAATTCCTGAAAAAAAATTACATGTCTACCATTAAATTAAAAAAAATAAAAAGAAAATCATTTGCACAGATATAACTTGTTTGAACCACCTAACATAGCATTTTACCCATTACCAAATGATAACGACATTTGACCAGTTTCTTGCATACAACTCTGGAAAACATTGTGGGAAAATGAGAAATGGCTCTTAACGAGCAATTTCTCCTTTTCCCACAATGTTTTTTCTGTCCTATCAGGAGCCAAGTTTCAGTGTCATTGTAATTTAAAATGTCGTATACGAACTCTTTCAATTTGGGACAATCGAAGATGTGGTGTTTGGTAAAGGGTTTTCACACGTTATATGTGTGATATATAGAAACCATTGTGGCAATATGTTAAGTCATGCTGTTATGCTGTTATGCGGCTCAGGAGAGGGACTCAAATAGCTTATAGCTTCCGTCCCAATCCAAGTGTAAACAAATACAATAAAATATGTTTGAACTAAACAATATGTTGGTTTGTCGATTAGTAACAATATATCCTTCGTCCCAACTGTTCCCATAGGTCCCTGCAACAAAGGCATTAAAATGAGTTGCGCTGCTTTGTAACATTACTATGTCATTATTTTATCAGAGTCAGTGGTGGCAATATGTGATTTCGATTACATTGTCTGTAAATGTCAAATCGTGTTTTGCAGTGGCCGTTAAATGATTAAATCGTAAATTTCGGTAAAAGAAACCTTTAGCCGTAAAGGCTTTTGGGCAATCTGTGTGATACGGAGTTTAGATTTGCCACCCCGCCGCGTGGCTACATATCCGCGAGTATGCGGTTGAATCCACATTGTTCTGACCAATATAAAATCAGGTTATTTACTTTTCAAAATCTCAAAAATCAACTTCGTTAGTGTATAAAACATTAACGCCTAAATGTATTATATTTGTCCATAGTATTTAGAACTACATAAATGACCCTGAAATCGCCTAGAATGCTAGAAACACCAGATTGCACCATCATTCCGCCAGACTGCCACTTTAGTTTAATCCTAAATCCACATTCATGGAGAGCTTGCTGCGTATATGACCCCCTCCTGGTTCTTTGTTCAACAGTAAAGCCATATATTCATAAACGCTCAGTGGGAAATACGGCCATGCGGAATGATAATGACAGTTATAAAGACAATTTCTTCGTGTTCTGTGTCGTCTCTGTCAATAAGTGAAAAGCGTGTTGATTCCCCCCGCCGTGTCGCATCAATTCTCAATACTATTGTTGTCTTTAAGTGAACGATTAATCGAAGCTCTGTTACGAATCAATCCGCGCCGTGTTGTACATAATCGTAACTCACATGTCCGCGTTAACAGTATAGAGCGTTTGTTTGTACATATGCTAAAACTGCCTGACATAACACGGTACCTGACATCACAATTAAATAGGGAGACTGTCTTTTCTAAAATAACTTTCTTTGGTTTTGAGACATACTCATGATTATGTAAAAATTTCATAAACTAAATGTTCGTTCATAATCTTGATTTCTGCAGTCCCTGACACATATATGTGAGTTCACGCCGTATAAATAATTTTAAAGAATTTCGTAAGCTTTCCTGTTTTAACCAGGTTCATGTATAAGAGCGCTGAATTGTCTTGCCAAAGGGCACCATTTTACTATTTTACAAAAAAGTACCATTTTACCAAACGAAAACTTTTCGATTGTCCCAAATTGAAATAGTTTGCAGACGATGTTCCAAAATGTGATGGAATTGAAAACAATCTTTTGATAGGGCAGAAATCATTGTAGGTAAAGGAGTAATTGCTCGTTATGAGCAATTTCTCCTTTTCCTACAATGTTTTCCAGAGACGTCGGCAACAAACTGGTCAAATTTTGTTACTGTTTGAATATGGATTAAAACGTCTGGGTTTGACATGTTATCAATACATGACACGTCAATAACATACCAACAGTCGCAGCGGGAATAACACCCCACCCAATTCGCACCTTAAGTGTTGTACGTTCACAGTCTGTCGTTGTCAGAAAACCGTCCATTAGTTTGTTTATGCGACTTTTATATCGACGGACATTTACATCGATTGTGCACCAAAAGTTGGATCAAAAACATCCAATACTTTACGAACGGAGGTTTTTGTGTAAGTAGGATTGTTGGTATACGGACATTTGCCCCCCCCCCCCGGACATTTGCACTCCCGGACATTTGCCCTCATTTTGGTATAGAGCGGACAGGCGGACATTTGCCCCCTCATATTAACACCTTTTAACACCTATAGGGGATTAGGAGGGAAGAGCTAATATAGTAAAATTGATAAGAATATTATTTTCATTTTAATGTCTATCTAAATATAACGTAAAACGATCAGGTCAAGCAAATTGAAAAAAATAATATGAGGGGGCAAATGTTCGCCCTCTACATTACGGCGAAGGGGCAAATGTCCGCCCTATACCAAAAAGAGGGCAAATGTCCGGGGGGGCAAATGTCCGGAATTCAGGATTGTTTCATCTCAAAGCAATACCGTTTTTCTCTTTTATTAAACGCATCATTTTCGCAGGGAATACATTGTACGAATGTCCATTCTAATATATATTACAGATCCCAATAGTCTGCGGTTATTTGTTTTGTTTTGGAAACTGAAAAAAGAACACTATTACAATATTGCTGTGACTTCATTTTCATGCAATGTTATTGCACAGCAACCGAGTAATGAACTGTCATTTAAATGTAATGGGATATAAAATTCAGAAAAACCACATCACACCATTATACATTTGGGGTACAGACAATTCCCCACTAGGACGATTCCCCACTAGGACAATAACCCACAGGACAATTACCCACTGGACAATTACCCACCGGACAATACCCCACATTTGTGTCAAATAGGACAATTCCCCACTGGTGAAATGAAATGGTAACAAAACTCTTATTTTTCAAGAATCTGAATTAAAGAATAATTCAAATATATTTTCAAACCGTTATCTTCAATTTACACATGAAAATATATTTATATTACAATAGCCAAACAAATAAGACATGGTTGCAAAAAGGTCAAAAGATTGGTCCATTCACAAACTTTTTTGTAATGAGAATGTGGACAATTCCTCACTTTAGATAAATAAAAGCAATAAAATATATCTTTTGATATGTTCATGAATCTTTACTATTGAGGCAATAAATTTAAACTAAATAAAAATCAGTGATCATGGATTTAAGCATATCATTTGTGAACAATGATAATGTAGAAAAAAACGGATTGCAATTCAATTATCCAATGAATAATAATCAACCCATTTATTAATTTAGGCAAATGAAAACAGATTTATTGATAAATTTAAATTTTGGTAAGCTTTTTAATTTTGGATTTTGATTGAATAATGATTGTTTTGCTTCACACCTCTAATCAACCTTTGGCTAAACCTTGTTAATGAGATCTTTAATTAATATTTGATATATCAATAATGTACATGTTTTTCAGTCTGTGTTGGATTTTCACATCTTAATTTTTCATTTCTTTTAAAATTTGGTTTATTATCCCTATGCTTCCTTATATTTTATCCCATTAGATCCCACATTCCATCTACTTGAAATATGTAAGCATTTAAAAATCAATATCATAAGAATTCACAAAGATTCTTTTAATCAGAATATTCAATATTTGCAAACTAAAGTATTTCATGTTAGGTTAAAATTTTGAATCAACAGTCCAATTAATTGATATTAAATTTACTTTTGCAACACTATTGATAATAAATTGTTACATGCATTCCGTACAATTCTTTTATCAGTATACATTTTTGCAGACGAAAAAGGAACAATGCTTCAAATCTCTATTTTGATAATTTCCCACTCTTATTTTCATTGTTAATGATAACAGATAACGTAAATAAGGCAAACTCTATGTTATAAATATAAAAACATAATTTATTTGAATAAATGTTTTATATCAAATAGTGGGTAATTGTCCCAGTGGGCAATTGTCCTAGTGGGTAATCGTCCGCATGGGTTCAAATCCTGAGAGGGATATGGATTTTCATGTGAGGCAGTCCGACTGACTTACGGAATGCCGATGATTCTACCCGCCTTAACCAGTCTTCCTCCATCATTTAGAGTCGGGCATCGCTACATAACCGAAATAATGTTGATGTGATGTAAAACCCATAGTGCCGTGGATTTAACACAATATGAATAATATACCCAGGTTTTGGTCATCATAGTGCCGTGGATCGAGATTTAACACAGTTAGAATAATATACCCAGGTAATGGTCATCATACTGCCGTGGATCGAGATTTAACACAATAATTATAATATACCCAGGTTTTGGTCATTATAGTGCCGTGGATCGAGATTTAACACAATTAGAATAATATACCCAGGTTTTGGTCATCATAGTGCCGTGGATTGAGATTTAACACTATATGAATAATATACGCAGGTTTTGGTCATCATAGTGCCGTGGATCGAAATTTAACACAATATGAATAATATACCCAGGTTTTGGTCATCATTTTGCCGTGGATCGAGATTTAACACAGTTAGAATAAGATAACAAGGTATTGGTCATCATTTTGCCGTGGATCGAGATTTAACACAGTTAGAATAAGATACAAGGTATTGGTCATCAGACTGCCGTGGATCGAGATTTAACACAATATAAAACATATACCCAGGTTTTGGTCATCATAGTGCCGTGGATCGAGATTTAACACAATATGAATAATATACCCAGGTTTTCGTCATCATAGTGCCGTGGATCGAGATTTAACACAGTTAGAATAATATACCCAGGTAATGGTCATCATACTGCCGTGGATCGAGATTTAACACAATAATTATAATATACCCAGGTTTTGGTCATTATAGTGCCGTGGATCGAGATGTAACACAATTAGAATAATATACCCAGGTTTTGGTCATCATAGTGCCGTGGATTGAGATTTAACACTATATGAATAATATACGCAGGTTTTGGTCATCATAGTGCCGTGGATCGAAATTTAACACAATATGAATAATATACCCAGGTTTTGGTCATCATTTTGCCGTGGATCGAGATTTAACACAATATGAATAATATACCCAGGTTTTGGTCATCATTTTGCCGTGGATCGAGATTTAACACAGTTAGAATAAGATACAAGGTATTGGTCATCAGACTGCCGTGGATCGAGATTTAACACAATTAAAATAATATACCCAGGTATTGGTCATCATAGTGCCGTGGATCGAGATTTAACACAATATAAAACATATACCCAGGTTTTGGTCATCATAGTGCCGTGGATCGAGATTTAACACAATTAAAATAATATACCCAGGTATTGGTCATCATAGTGCCGTGGATCGAGATTTAACACAATATAAAACATATACCCAGGTTTTGGTCATCAGACTGCCGTGGATCGATATTTAACACAATATGAATAATATACGCAGGTTTTGGTCATCATAGTGCCGTGGATCGAGATTTAACCCCATATGAATAATATACCCAGGTAATGGTCATCATACTGCCGTGGATCGAGATTTAACACAATATGAAAAATATACCCAGGTTTTGGTCATCATAGTGCCGTGGATCGAGATTTAACACAATTGTAATAATATACCCAGGTTTTGGTCATCAGACTGCTGTGGATCGAGATTTAACACAATGTGAAAAATATACCCAGGTTTTGGTCATCAGACTGCTGTGGATCGAGATTGAACACAATATGAAAAATATACCCAATTTTTGGTCATCATAGTGCCGTGGATCGAGATTTAACACAATTGTAATAATATACCCAGGTTTTGGTCATCAGACTGCTGTGGATCGAGATTTAACACAATGTGAAAAATATACCCAGGTTTTGGTAATCAGACTGCCGTGGATCGAGATTTAACACAATTGACCTAACGACAGACTTTGATTGACAGCTGGAACTGACCAATCAGCGAACACTTCGGTTGCTATCCGCCATTTTCTCCGACACGCTATGCGACTCCGTCAACACATAGCACTATTGTGCTGTGATTTTTCTTCGCCAATACTGCTTAAGATATTGTTTAAGTACTTATTATAGAGAAATTATGTATAAGGAGAGACTTGTGGGTGAAGTAGAGTTTATCCCGTTTCCAAAATCTGTCACATATATTGTGAAATGACTGAGAACTACACGCAATTAGTAAACATATGCAAACAGTTAATTTATAAAACGATGTAAAGAATAGAAGTATGAACTATTATTAATTTTTCTTTTTTTCTTTCACATGTTAGTAAATTTTTATTTTTGTCTTTTATCTTCGTTTGAAAATGAAAAATTGTTGTTTTTAAAAAACGGAATTGACACATAATGACGAATGTTATGAGTTGCATTTGATAATGAATCAAATGTTAACTAAAAATACAATATTGATCGATAATGTTGTGACAGGACATGGTTTCCAGTTGGACATAAACAAATTCTTCAAATTGGTTTTTAATTAATTGATTTTGTTTTTAAATGGACCCTAAGAGCACCTTAAACATTTAATTAACTTTCTTATTACAGCCCATCAATCCACCTACCTGTAATGATCAATGTATCGTATCCAAATTTAAAAGCTATTAAAAACAAAACAAATCCATAGCTCCTTGTTGCAACTTTATCCGAATACCTTAAAGAATCTAATGTTGCTGTAATATGTTATAAAACACACTCTTGGTAGCCAGTGGTTGATAACGAATCCCGGACATTTGCCCCCCGGACATTTGCCACCCCGGACATTTGCCCCCTTTTTGGTATAGGGCGGACATTCGCCCCCTCGCCGTAATGTAGAAGGCGGACATTTGCCCCCTCATGTTATTTTTTTCAATTTCGAAACTCTTTATGGTTAAATGAACTATGTGTTCTCAAAGAGAATGCAATTGGGGCATGGTTCGAAAAATGGTTAAAATCATTTACAATAAATCGTTGAATATATTTAAAATTCTCCGTCATGGTTAAAAGATAATCAACTGTACTTTGACCATTATGTGTAATACACGTTATTTTCCCAATATCTCGGTCAGAACAAAGACCGCAGATCGGCTAAACAATAAAGGGGTTGTGACTTGACCATAAAGTGCAATTGTGTCAGATTGATGTTAATTAGCGTCGAAACCCTTAATCCTTTTTAACAATCTAGGTTTGTTAACCCTTTACCAAACAATAACTACATTTGACTACTTTGTTACAGACAACTAGGGAAAATATTATGGGAAAAGGAGAAATTGCTTTTAACGAGTAATTTATCCTTTCCAACAATATGGTCTGTCCTATCAGAAAAGTATTGATTCATCATCTTCATTTGAATGACGTCTGCAAACTCTTTAAATTTTGAACAATTGAAAATATTTCGTTTGGTAAAATGACCCTTAGTTAGTTATCAAGCAGCAAGACCGACAATCATCCATTGAGTAACATACAAAAGATTATGTTTGAAAGTCTTGATTATTAACTTATTTGACAACAAAAAAGTGATTGTTCCTATCAGCAATTGTTTAACACCATAATCTCAACATGACCAACACTATTATACCATTTTCAACATGACAAAATTGGTAGATCTGCGTTTAGAATCATTCGGGATATACGCTGATTTAGTAAAATAAAAATCTAAACCGTTTAAGAATCAAAATGAGATAATTTTGTTCGTAACCTGCAAATACTGCAAATTAACTGTTTTGAAGTAGTATAAAATACGGTGATTTTGAAGGTCCGGTCGAACCAGTGCCGAACGGACCAATATCGTTCGGATCCGAGTCTGATCGGGCTTTGGACGGATCGCGTTTGGTGCCGATCGGACCCCACACTGCTGGGGTAAATCACTCCCCCAACGCCATAGAGATATATAACAGAGCTGTTATAAATGTCTCTGCTAACGCTCAAAATATACACTCTTCTGTACAAATTGTCATGCTATGTACATATTATCCAGCAATAAAGGCAGGTGCTTATTATGTAAGAATATTTCCGTTTTCAAATAAGAATATCCGAGATCATCGGCAATGTCAAACAGGGATCTTAGTTTGTGCATTGACGCTATTTCTATTTCACTCAGAATGTCGGAGAAAATTAGAGTGACCTCCCCTATTTACGGTGGGCGTGGTTAACTGCTCTGTGTCGTAAGGTCAATTGGACTAATATACCCAGGTTTTCGTCATCATAGTGCCGTGGATCGAGATTTAACACAATTAGATTAATATACCAAGGTATTGGTCATCATAATGCTTTGGATCGGGATTTAACACAATTTTATTTTACATATCGCGGGCTGAGCATTCTAAGAGTGTTTCGAACAAATAAAAAATCAAATATTACTGAAAGAAAAAAAAGATGAAATTCATTCATGAAGTTCACTTTAAACCATAGATTTTCATTTTCTTGGGACAACATGTACACAGGTGCGTTATCTGTGCAGGTCTAGAGGATCAAACATGATTTGATACATAACAAAACCTTTATAAATGTAGACTATCACTGTATTTTTGTTGTGTTATGTAAACATCAAAATGAAAACATGTCTCTTATTACCTAAGGTAGGCTATAGCTACACGCCTCGGAAGAATTTATTAAAAAAAATAGTTTGAATAACTAATGTAATCTGTATACTATGCCCATGACAATTATTCCGACAATTATTCTAGGTGTCTCCTGGGTGGAGATGCACAAGCTTGCTGAGCGAGTCGAGCTGGAAGAGTTGGTAAAGCTGGGTCTGCTACAGGGGGACGTGGACGAAATGATGAAAGTTCGACTGGGCGCGGTCTTCATGCCACACGGGCTCGGACATTTTATGGGCGTCGACACCCATGACGTGGGAGGGTACCCAGAGGTAATAGTGAAAATTCTACTGTCTTAGTAAAGTACTGTAGTGACAAGTCTAAACTGAAAGTATCGTGTAGTAAAGATTCTTCTATATTGTACTGTAAGGATACCTCTATAAGGAACAGTAAGGATTTCTCTATATTGTGCAATAAAGATTTCTCTATATTGTGCAGTAAAGAATTCTCTTTAGTGAGCAGTAAAGATTCCTCTATATTGTACAGTAAAGAGTCCCTACAGTGTACAGTAAAGAGTCCTTTTATTGTACAGTAAATGGTCTCCTATTTTGTGCAGTAAGAAGTCCTCTATACTGTACAGTAAAGAATCGCCTTTTGTGTACAGTTAAGAGTCCCATATTGTACAGTTAAGAGTCCCCTATATTGGTAAGTAAAGAGTCCCCTATATTGTGCAGTAAAGATTCCCTATAGTGTACAGTAAAGAGTCCTTTTATTGTACAGTAAATGGTCCCCTATTTTGTGCAGTAAGAAGTCCTCTATACTGTACAGTAAAGAATCCCCTTTTGTGTACAGTTAAGAGTTCCCTATATTGTACAGTTAAGAGTCCCCTATATTGGTAAATAAAGAGTCTCCTATATTGTACAGTTAAGAGTCCCCTATATTGATAAGTAAAGAGTCCCCTATATTGTACAGTAAGAAGTCCTCTATATTATACAGTAAAGAGTCCCATAAATTGTACAGTAAAGAGTCCCATATATTGTATAGTTATAAACAGTAAAGAGTTCCCTTTATTGTACTGTAAAGAGCTCCCTTTATTGTGCAGTAAAGAGTCCCCTATATTGTAAAGTAAAGAGTTCCCTATACTGTACAGTAGTCCCCTATATTGTACAATAAAGAGTTCCCTATATTGTACTGTAGAGTCCCCAATGTTGTACTGTAAAGAGTCCCCTTTATTGTAAAGTAAAGAGTTCCCTATATTGTAAAGTGTCCCCTATATTGTAAAGTAAAGTGTTTTCTATATTGTACAGTAAAGAGTCCCACAAAATGGTATTGTAAAGAGTCCTGTAAAGTGTACAGTAAATATTCCCTTAAAGTGTACAGTAAGGAGTCCTGTTTATTGTAATTATGAGATGGTATCGTAAAAAGCAGCCTATATTTCGGTCGTACTTAATAAAGTTTAAAGAATAAGATACGACCCTTTTTCGCCAATTTGATTTTCAAATCTTTATCAGAAAAACTAGTAAATAGCGATATATTTACCCTTAACGAAATTGTTAAATAAACTCTCGACTGGAAAATTATCATTATTATGAGCATTACTATTTTTATTGTTTATTTCGTTTGTTTGTTGCGTAGAGTTAATAATTTGTATAAATTGGACGTTCCTACTAAGGGACGAATTCACTGTTGAACGGTATTGGTGTTTTTATAAATAATATCTTTTTTTTTCATTTATATCTTTCATTGTTTCACATAAGATTTCTTATGATGCAAAGTATTCAATTTCATTCTGAGGAAGATTTAGATCTATATAATACAATGTCGCAAACGTTGTCGCAAATATGCGTCAAAACTCTATCCACTTCGTCGCATAATTTCGATCCACTACTAGCTCAACCCACTTTTCCGTGCAGTACTGTAATTAGTATAGAGGTACGGTACAAAACTTTAGCATCAACATGTTTGAACCGTCCACGAAAATTAAGTCATAGAGTCTATCTATTCCTCTTTATTCATATTTTTTTCACTTGCCAAAAAGATCGTACAATCAAACTAACAAAAAGAAAAGTAACGAGAAATGTTCGAAATCAAATATAGCACATTGATAAGAAATTAGAAAAACGGTTCGCTTTTTGTTCCAGTGAATCATTATTTTCATTCTTCCTTTGTTACAGTACAGTACAGTAAAATAGAATCTGAACTGGAGAAAATATTTTTTTAGCACAAAGCGGATCGTCAAAATAAGGGACTTTGGGCAATAAACATGTAAGCGTGCATTATGATTTCAGAAAAAATAGGATATTTTATCAACGAGTTCATTACGTTAATGCTCAATCATCGATGTTTTCTGTGATATAGCTACAAGATTTCTTTTTTAAATGTGAACTGTATGAAAGTTCGGATAGACAATATACCGGATAGACTGATGCCAATCTTACTTTAAGAAGGGTGCAAGGTCCCTTTCAGATACAATTTACAGTCGTTTCCCCGAACGACCGTTTCCTCGCAGTTGATCTATATAGTAATCGAGGGGTCGCTTCCCCGCAATCATTTTATATAGTATTTATTATATATATACTGCTTAATCAGACATCATTAAGGTACATAAGTGCTACCGAAGGATGTGTTTCGTGTTTGTTGACACATAATTACGCTAGATGTCATATAAATAACCAGAATGTCAATTTGATTAGTTGATAAATTAAATCATATAAAGGGATTATTTTATTTAATTTCTATCTTAAAAAAAAACACAAATGAATGGTGTTAAATTCTTAATCAGACACCTTTAACATACATGAATGGTGGTTATTAATTTGTTTGATGTTTGTTGCTTGTTATTTTAATATTTAGCATTTTAGTTTGATCCTCGGAAGATGTATACTATATAAAATGATTGCGGGGAAACGACTCCTCGGTTACTATATATAAATCAACTGCGGGGAAACGGTCGTTCGGGGCAACGACCGTCACCCTCAGATACAACCCAAAAATGATTTTTATCATCAAAAAGTTATTCTAAGGGTGTCACTGGAATTAGAAAACCTAATAAGCATTTTTTTTATTGTTAAGCAGTAATTGCTGCAATGGTTTGTTTGTATATATAAGTTGATTTAACATATATTGTCTTATCAGTTGACTTTGAATGGCCATTGGTGCTTTAAATCCGAAAATTAGAATAAAAAAAGTCCAACAGTACTTGGATTGTTAGAAATTTCGACATAAGATTGCCCCATCAGAAAATAAAAACAATTTTCACATCAAATTATTTTGACTACCTACAATGCAACATACAGTTAATCAATTAAAGAACTTTCCTATTTTTAAATTTATCCAGAGCGTTTGTATTTTCACTTAGAACTATTGTATAATTATGTTACCCGTTTTGACGGATAGAGAAAAACCAGTAAGGTGATGATAAAATGACATTTGTTCTTCGTTATTTTTCGAAATATTAAAATGTCATATTTGTTTTGTAGTTGTGTTTCAGAAATTTACATCACAAAGATTCCTTAAAAGAATGTATTTGAGAGAGGTATACAGTATACAGATCTAGACAGCTAATCAATCATAATTGAATAAACTTAGTTACAATGATTAGTAATTACAAACAATGTGAAAGGGATAATTTATCCTGTATAAAACTGAATGTATTGTTTTATTGAAGTCTTAACTTAAATAAACTTGCTTTGTGACATTTTCTTGTTTAATTGCAGGCCCTGCAAAATTGTCAGTATGCAAAATCTCTGTAAATCTTTTTATTATACCCATACATCAGTGACGATTTTGATTTGTTCAAATTGATGTTTTCAGTTTGGTACTACTACTAGTCAATATAATTTGATATACAGATACAGGATTGCTTGAAAATTATAATTCTGATGAGCACATGCTTAAGATTTACAAGGATGTGTCTACAGACAATTTCACCAACAACAAATCCTATAGTAAACCATCTTTGAAATAGATGGATGTTAGTAAGGTCCGGTTTGAAATGTACCAAGTCATGAGAATTGAAATTTGATTACATGAGAAGCAAGCCAAGACAGTCAAAATTATCTAAATTTTACAGCATCATGAAGAAAGAATGTGTATCTATTTAATTGATTGTTTTAGTGACCAGTGTGATTCCAGTCCACACTTTGTAAATTATTATAATGTGTCTTTTTCAGGATTTGAAACCTCTTTGAAAGATTGCAGCTGAGCACATTTTTGTGATAAAGACAGCTTGCTGAAGTCATAATGGCAGAAAAACCAGTTGTAGCATATTTCTATGACCAAGATGTTGGGAACTTTCATTATGGTATGTGCTTGAATTTTATCACCTAGATGTTTGAAAAAAAATGCATCTGCATCTATGAATATTTTTCGGTTGAAATTGTGACATACATTTTTCATGACAAGAATATATTAAATTCTTTTGATGATGATTTCATTACCATTACTAACAGGTTGATTTTGATTAAAAATGTGATATATTATATTCTCTACTGCAAATTTTGTCAGAGTGTTTCAAGTTATATAACATAAGCCTGTAAGACATCTTCCTAATTTGACATCTATTTTATTTTTAAATCAATCAGTTCCCCAAAAGTTCAAAGTCACTGAATATTTCTTGGTTGATTGATATGTTCAGATGTAATTCTTAAAGCTCAATAATTATGTTCAAATGGGTACTTTAAGATTGATAAGATTGATGTAAGACTATTGTTTTCATGATATGATAGATAGGAAATTGTAAAAAGTATTTTTATTAATACATTGATATTGATGTAGTTCTGAGTGTTTAGGGTTTTTGTTTATGTCATAACAAAGTATGTGAACATTAACAAATTAATGTTTGTTACATTACTTTCAAAGGTCCCGGGCATCCAATGAAGCCGCAGAGAATTGCCTTGACTCACTGTCTAGTGTTACATTATGGCCTACATAAGAAAATGCAGGTAGGTATTGCTAATTGATATTCACTTAATCCATTACCAAACAATGACGACATATGACCTCTTTGTTGCAGACAACTCTTGAAAACATTGTTGGAAAAGGAGAAATTGCTCTTTACGAGCAATTTCTCATTTTTTTTCAATTTCCTCACATTTTGTAATGTTGTCTGCAAATTCTTTTAATTTGAGACTGTTGAAAATTCATTGTTTGGTAAAGGGTTAGAGGTTCAAACCATAGGGTTCTCTTGTCTGCAGTGGACAACTTCAACAAACTAGTGCCTAATTGAAATCTTAGTTGGTGTTTAAATCCTTTCTACTTGAACAGGTAAATTTAATTTATCACCTTTTTTTTACCTTAATAAAGAATTTTTCATTGGATTAGAGCATCCATCTCAAGACACAATTGTCAAGGGTTCAAGTCCCATGCATAGCGGCCAGCAGGTCCACCTAGTGACCTTTCATTAATACACATTTGGCGTGAGTATTGTTCAAGTGTCCAGGGAACAAAACCAATGATTAATCTAAGGTGCAAAGACTTGCTTTTCAATCAATGTCAGATAAACAGGTTTTAGATAACTAAAGGAACTTAAAATGGTCTGTGATATATAAATGTGGAGAACTATGGTTCAGGGTTAGATTGTTTGAATTCCATGAGTAGTGTTGTCCACCTAGCCAACTTTCATTAATACACATTTGGCATGAGTATACGTCATGTATTCCAGGTGTAAAATCAAGAGTGATTGTTCTAAGGTGTCAGGACTCAATTCACAATCAATGTAAAATAAATAAGTTTAAAAAATAAATATAATTGGGCTTGTTGAAAAATAATTTCATGGTTATGGTTATTTTTGTCCAGGTATACCAGCCTTACCGAGCAAACATTCATGATATGTGTCGATTTCACTCGGATGAATACATGGACTTCTTGATGCGAGTTTCTCCTCAGAATGTACAGAACTTTACAAAACAGCTGAGCATGTTTAATGTGGGAGATGATTGGTAAGGATATGTTTAGGGTTCTTTGTAATACTATGGTAAGTGCTTCATGTTTGTGAAGCACTTACTATAGTCTTGCATTGAACCCTCAATGTGTTGTATTGCAGGGCTGGGGAAGTCAATGCTCTGAATCCAACCTTGACTGGCTTGGCAATTGAGGATTTGGGAATACCTTGATAGCAATTGACTTGATATTGAGCAATGTCTTATTACATGAGCTGACATATTTTCATCTGCATTGCAGAAATTGAGCTAGTTGTGTCCTTTTGTCAAAATATCTTACTTCTTTGGTTGAAACATTACGGATGAAACAATTTTTTATTTGCCGCATTTGAATAATTGTGAAGGCTAAAAGCATAGTGAGGGCTTCATGTTTGTGAAGCATTTACTGTAGTCTTGCATTGAACACTCTATTTGTGCTTATTTTGCTGAGTTAAGTAACTGAATTGAATCCTTTACCATGTATAGTAAGATCATTCCTAATAGCATTCATAATCAACTTTGGTGATATTTATGATAATTCTTTGTTTTTTGCCCTCTATTCATGAATGACATTTATGATTCTTCATCTTTGTCTCTTGTTGTTAACTACATACAATTCCATGTTTAATTTTGTTTTCTTTCAGCCCTGTATTTGACGGAATTTATGATTTCTGTTCAATGTACACTGGAGCCACTTTAGAAGGCGCAGTCAAACTCAATAACAATGTAAGTCTATTTGGAGAATTCAATTAGAGTCCATATATAGGAAAATGCACTGGTCCAAATTGAAAGGAACATCAGAACATGAAAGGTGAATAAAGTTTTAACTCTTTACCACCTGCATATGACAATTTTTTATTTGAATCAGACGACTTTTGAAAAGCTTTGTTACCATGTGAAAAACCTTTCAGTTCTGCTGTTGTGGTTTGCGAATAGATTGAAAAATCATTGTGGCAAAAGGAGAAATTGTTTGTGAGAAGCAATATCTCGGTGTACCAAAAGGCATTTTGAAAGCCGCCTGCTGCAGGACACAAAATTGTGATGTTAGGCGGTGATGTGTTAATATATTGGATAGAAACTGCCATGACCCAAGAATAAATGGGAGTCATATATCTTTGGTCACAGTTGTTTCTGAAGTTATCTGAAGGAGATGCAGCAATAAGAGATATTTCAACCCTTTACCAAACAACACATTTTTGACGGTCCGAAATTGATAGTGTTTGGAAACGATATTTCAAAATGTGATGAAATTGGAAATTAATTTTCTAATATGGCAGAAAACTTTGTTGGAAAAGGAAAAAATGCTCGTTACGGGCAATTTCTCCTTTTCTCACAATGTTTTCTAACGTCGTCTGCAACAAGTGGTGAACTGTCGTTATCGTTTGGGAAAGGGATAAACCAACTCCAAGCTTCATTATTCTTGGTGCAGAGGGGTTGAACTGAAGAAATTGACAAATTCTCATCCGCCCCAAATTGGCATTATTTTCATCCTACATGTTAATCTTGTTATGAAATAAAGATTTAATATCCTTAAAATGTGAAAATCTTTATATTAAAAGAAAGATTAGGCCTTGATCCTTTTTACTCTTGAGGTACAGACAGGACCCTGAAGGAAAGAACTATTTACCATCCTTCCAAAAATGCTGTAATTTTCATCCTACAAGTTAATCTGTTGCTGAAATCTGTTTCTAGTTATAGTAATTAGCCAAGCATTATAACAGTACTTAAAAAATGTTGATGTGATGTCAAACCCATATTAATAGGTTAATTAACACTTTTTTTACCAGGACTGTGACATTGCTGT
This sequence comes from Cerastoderma edule, assembly GCA_947846245.1. Taxonomy (NCBI): domain Eukaryota; kingdom Metazoa; phylum Mollusca; class Bivalvia; order Cardiida; family Cardiidae; genus Cerastoderma; species Cerastoderma edule. Next base: position 54,146,687 of record OX401405.1, on the reverse strand, counting down.
GAACTGGTCAGGAGGCCTTCATCATGCCAAGAAATATGAGGTAATATTCATGACCATGCTTTTGTTAACTTGATTTGCCCTTTGTTGAACTCATTTTCCCCATTTTAATTTGCCCCTTGTTAAACTCATTTGTTCTTTGTTAAACTTATTTGCTCTTTATTAAACTTATTTCCCCTAATTAAACTCATTTGACCTTTGTTTAACTCATTTACCCTTTGTTAAAACTCATTTGTCCTTTGTTAAACTCATTTACCCTTTGTTAAAACTCATTTACCCTTTTGTTAAAACTCATTTGTCCTTTGTTAAACTCATTTACCCTTTGTTAAAACTCATTTGTCCTTTGTTAAAACTCATTTACCCTTTGTTAAAACTCATTTGCCCTTTGTTAAACTCATTTACCCTTTGTTAAAGCTCATTTGTCCTTTGTTAAAACTCATTTGCCCTTTGTTAAACTCATTTACCCTTTGTTAAAACTCATTTGTCCTTTGTTGAATTTATTTGCCCATATAGGATTATCAAAGGAAGATATACAAATTTCTTCATGAGATATCTTGAGGCAACAGCAGACAATACATTTAAAGAATGAAATGTACTATTTTCTTTACCATGATATGTTAAAGCTATTGTAATCAAAGGAGAGATTGCTCTTCAGGAGCATTGTTTATGTTAACTAGATTATAATTGATGTTGAACTTTAAGCATTGTTTGATGATTTTTATCTTTTTATTATCACAATAATGCCATTCATTGTATGATTATGTACACAAACTTCGCCAAACAATATTTGCCTTAAAGAGCAATCAAATATGTTCAGTGTCATATGTCACTAAATTAACCATTGCCATCATTTACATCATGTTGCCATAAATAATACATTGTGTGAATTAATATGTGGAATACATGTACAAGCAATATTTCCCTGAAAACTGCATGGAACATCTTTTTTACAAGAATCCAAAATGACATTTTTATTACCGTAATAAGTATTTGTCTTCTTTGCATCTGATGAATTGACTTATGTTGGTCATATGTTAAAGATTTCAAAATGAGGATCAAATATGACAAAAAGAAAAGGTCTTTCAAAACTTGTAGATAGTGGGCTGAAATTGATTTTAACCCAATATTTTACATGATGGTGATTCATTAGACAAAGCAGAAGTAACTACTGGCATGAGGTTGCACATCTGCAGGCATTAAAAAAGGCTTGTATTTTCTGTGACATTAGAAGATCTTGTTTACCCTTTCCCAAACAACAAATTTTCGGCTGTCCCAAATTGAAAGAGTTTGCAGACGACATTTCAAAATGTGATGAAAATTGAACAATATTCTTCAGAAGGAGCAGAAAACCTTGTGGGAAAAGGAAAAATTGCTTGTTACGAGCAATTTCTCCTTTTCCGACAATGTTTTCAAAAGTCATCTGCAACAAATTGGTCAAATGTCGTTTATTGTTTGGGAAAGGGTTAACCCATTACCAAACAATAACCACATTTGACCAGTTTGTTGCAGACACATTTGGAAAACATTGTGGGAAAAGTATAAATCGCTCTTAAAAAGCAATTTCTCCTTTTCCCGTAAGGTTTTCTGCCCTATCAGAAGGTTATCTTTCGATTCTTTCACATTTTGAAATGTCGTCTGCAAACTCTTTCAATTTGGGACAGTCGAAAATTTGGTGTTTGGTAAAGGGTCAACATCGTCTCCTTCTGTATTATTATTTTCTACTTGTTACAAGAGGTGTTTATCGTTTCCTTTCAGAATCACAACAAACTACAGATTTAGGTTTAAATTTTAAGCATTGCAACTGACTAGGATTAAACATAAATAATTGAAATCTTATCTGCTTATATTTACAAATAATTTGATTGTTCTTTATTCATTTCAGGCATCAGGGTTTTGTTACGTGAATGACATAGTTATTGGAATTCTGGAACTTTTAAAGTAAGCTTTTATTTTTAATTTGTATTTTAGCAAAAGGGGATGGTTGGGTTGAATTTTGGACTGATAAATGTAGAAATATATATATGATTCTTGACATTAAGCCCTGTCTTTACATGATAAGTTAAACATTCAATGTACACTTACTTGATGATTGGGTTAATTTGTCGTTTTTTTGTTTGTTTATTCTTTGCCTTGTGATTAAGGTACAGGACTTGAATCCAAATAACATGTCTCTGGATTGGTTCAAATCCTAGTTGGACTAGATTTGTTTTTTCATGAGATGTAGTCTACCATTTTACTAATTGAAGTTCTTCCTGACTTAATCAACTCTTATGGATAATAAAGCTTGAGTGTCTTTCTCTATCCACAATGAGCTCGGCATCACAATTTGACTTAAGTACTGTAAGTTGTTCATCCAATAAAAGTAGCAGTACTAACAAACAAACCATTATACAGAAACATGTTTGTTTGTAGATCCCACCCACTTTATTTGGATTTTCGTGCGATGTCGTCTTCCAGCTGGCTACCTATTTTCAACGATTCTACCTGTCAAATAAGCTTGGAGTCCTTTTCAATTTATAATGAGCTGGGCCAATCTGAACACATCGGGTTTATCCAATGAAAACACCTTTGAAATAATAGGGATGACGCCATATTGTTTTCTCAGAAATGACGTCACTTCACTATCGTTTTCAAGAATAGATCTTAAATTTGAAATCTTAAAACTTGATTAATTTCATTGAGGAATCAACTATATACACTGCAGCCTCATTATAACACGGTCGTCGGGAGCCATGATGCTAGATCCGCGTTGATAGTGGGGTTGACAAATATAACGCGGGGTCCCTTACGCGCTATATGCCAGACCATAACCACTTAAGAAACAATCAGATTCAAGAAGTAGTCTATTCATATTTCAAGATTGTGTTGAGTTACGGACTTATCATTGAATTTATTGTGAATAAAAGAAAAGCAAATAAAAAACATAATCAAAACTTACATGTTTAACTATATATTCCTTTTTATTTGTTTCATTACGATTCAAGTTAAGGATCATTGATAGAGGCACGTGCAGTTTAAATACACACTACAGAAAAAGGAGGGTGGATTCAGTTAACCCATGTTCTATTTATAGATTTAAACTCCAAGTAAGGAGTGAGTAAATTCTATCGATAGTTCTCCCAGCATGTGTACCTAATGCTTTACCATTTAAACTAGGTGTGTGTATACACATATGATGGAAACAAAGAATTTAAAACTTCATGTGTTAAGTGATATTTGTTTAAAAAGTGTGCATACGGTTGGACGCCCTAGGTTTGGGGAAAAGCATGGGTGCACGAGGGGATTTATGCATCTGTGTCCGATAAAAACCTGTAGTTGCTCTAAGAGTCAATCAGGCATAAAACACTCCCCTGAATAAGCGTGTACAAACTAATGATATTATGTAATTTATCAACACTATGTACACATAGATTTAAATCTTCCCTCGGGTCACGGATTGTGTACGTATAAAGACGCGCTTTGTTTAAAAGACCGTGACAAACAATGGGGAATACCCATGGAGTTATTGATTTTCACGCCTTCGGAGTGCAATTTGTAGGTAGACTTTCTATTTAGGATGCCGACCGCGTCATTTTGCAGAAAGGGGGAGATTTAGGCTATTGTTTAAGCCCTAATGTGCTTGAAATTTTGGGAGCCATAAGAGACCCGCGTTATAATGAATATCGCGATATAACGGGTCGCGGTGTAATGAGTCTGCAGTGTATGTCACAACTTATAATCTCGCCATTTTGTATGAGTAACCGATAAAATATTATATAAAGGATGTCCAACACTACCATACACATTGAACTACTTAACATGCTCGCATAGAAAAGGTGTTATACGTCGGGGCCGATTTACCTGAAAAATTGTAACCCTACACTTATATCCAAGGTGTATTTCACAGGTCATGGAAATACCCGAGTAGTTCCAATTGGAGCTGGGCATCAAAATCTTATTGAAACATAGTTGACATAATGTTATAAGAATTCAAGCAAACAAATCATGGTAGAGAAACATGTTTGTCTGTAGATATCTCAATAGAGAACATGTTTGTAGATATCAGTTTAGAGAAACATATTTCTTTGAATATATCACAATGGAGAAACATGTTTGTATATATCACAATGGAGAAACATGTTTGTTTGTAGATATCATAATAGAGGAACTTGTTTGTTTTTAGATATCACATTGAAGAAACGTGCTTGTTTCTAGATATAATGATAAAGAAACATGTTTGCTTGTAGATTTCATCCGCGTGTGTTATACATAGACATTGACATTCATCATGGGGACGGTGTCCAGGAGGCGTTCTATCTCACAGACAGAGTCATGACGGTCTCATTTCATAAATACGGAAACTACTTCTTCCCAGGAACTGGTATGTTGTACTTTAATTAACCCTTTCCCAAACAACAAATATTTGACTGTCCCAAATTGAGAGAGTTTGCAGACGACATATCAAAATGTGATAAATTGGAAAATTATCTTCTGATGGGGAAAAAAACATTGTGGGAAAAGGAAAAATTGCTCGTTACTGGTACCTGCATGGCCCAGTGGTTTAAGTGTAAGACTTGTGGAATGAGGTTCCGGACTCAAAACTCACCAGTGGAACTGGGAATTTTCGTGGGAGTGTTCTTGGGAAAGACGCTGCAAAGCCCTACATTGTGCTTGTGAAATCCAGGACAGCTGTAGAATATCTGAAATACTGTTGATACTGCATTAGACCCCATATAAAATAGATTACCTTGGATTCAATCATTTATAATTCAACACAATCATTAAACAGTTGTGCTAAAATAAGAAATTACTTATGGCATTTGAAGCAGCCAAATTGTAAAACATTGTGTTTTTTCAAATGTGTCATTTCTTCAACTCCAGCAAGTTTTTTACATGTTTACTTTTGGCAACTATTCTGCTTTAAGGGGAAATGGCTATTTTGTGGCAGTTTAGTAATCTTTAGGAAAACACAATTCTTATTTATGCTTATAATCAAATCATTCATTCATTCAATCAATTAGATATTTATATATTAATTGCAGGCGAGATGTATGAAATTGGATCAGAGAGTGGGAGGTATTATTCTTTAAATGTGCCTTTACGAGAAGGCATTGATGATAATAGTAAGTATAAATATTTTTTTTCTCATTTAGCTTTTCATCAATAAGTCTAAGAACATACATAGCATTCAATGCAAGACAATGGTAAGTTCTTTACAAATGTGAAGCACTTATTATAGTCTTCCATTCAGGGTTCACGCTGGCCTTCGCAAATGGCGCCATTGGCGACAAAATCAAGAAATTGGCGCAAGAAAAACAAATTTGGCGAAAGTGCCTGGCGCCGACTATTTTCCGCGAGAATTTGATGTTTGTTTACCGCATGGTTGCCGATCTCGAGTCAATATTGATTTGTTTTTACTGTAGAGCCGAGAACCATGTATCGATGGTTCCCGTAATCGCAGTACTTTGAATTAGAACTCGGGAACCAGCTTGTTTATCAAATGAGATTTCCGATACGGGATAATCCTGTTTTCACACTTGTTCAGTTCATTATCTGTTGATTGTCAAGTTTGTTGAAGGTGACACTTTCTTGTGTACACCATTTAGTCATTCGCCAGCTTTTACAACTTCAACTATATGGAAATTATGACTTTGATTACTTTAATAGCTTTTCAATCAAAATGTTTGCCCTCGCGCTCCTTTTAAAGAAGTTGACATCAAATATCGATGAAGTCAGTTGTGTTGATTGACAAATAAATGAAACTCTTTTATGCACCGAAGTTTTGGTAAATAAAATCCGCGATTTTAAGTGACACTTAATTCTGATCCAACACAAGAGTGACTATAAATCGATCTTCTCAGTCGTTGAATATGCCTCCCACTAAAAATCAAATAAACATCTGACTAGGAGGCCTGGAGGACAGGAAATAGTTGGTTATAATATGATGCCAAGGTGAAAGTCATGTTTCTGATATGTCCTGTTTTAAATGCTGAGTGTGAGAGAGGATTTAATCCATAGAACCTAATGGAAAACAGCACATACAAATAGATAGAACAAACGAACACTTGAGAACCCCTTTAGAACCGTAGGTGACCCTAATGAAGGATTTCCCCTTCTACAAAAGACTATTTTGGCTCCAACTTATTAAATTTGGCTCCAATTTTTTTAATTTGGCTCCAACTTTTTCAATTTGGCGAAAGTGTTGGCGCAAAGAAAATTTTAGCCAGAGAGAACCCTGGCATTGAACACTCCAAACAAGTTTAAGTTAGCACCATGTTAGACAAAGTGATGTGTCCAAATTGAAGGCAATTGCAGTAATTGATTTTGTAGATTTAAAATATGTCTTACATCTGCTGCTGTGACCCAAGGAGAAAAAGGCCTGTCTTAATCCATTTTTGAGGTCGACTTCCTTGTATATCCTATAGGGATGGCATGATCTGATTTTGATTTACATGTTCAGGAATGCCAAGTGGTTTCTTGCAGTTTTCTGTATTATGATTAGTAAGTTTCTGTAAAACTTAACTTGTCTGTGAAGGCTTTTGGACAAGCTTGGCAATACATACAATTGATTTTGCCACTCCTATCCTTGTTTTTAGATTTTCTCTCTGTCAATACATCCCATAGATGTTATGTATACTCTGGCCAGCATTTTATTTATGCAATGTATGGGCTATCTTGAAGGTGTTTCTATGATCTCTAATGATAATGTTAAGACAAATGTTTTATTAGTACAAAATAACAAAGACTGATACTATGTATTTTCAGCCTATATGAGTATATTTAAACCTGTAATTCAGCAGGTCATAGAATACTACAGACCAACCGCCATAGTTTTGCAGGTAAGATTATCTCATTCATTTTTATATGCATTGCATGCATGCATGGCAAGCGTATAAAGCAAACAATCGGAATCCTTCTTTACCTATAGGGATCAATCACAGCCGAGAGAAAGCAAGCAGTTCCAACTTTTATGTTGATTGAAATCTGTCTATAACTTTGTAAATTCTTATCAAATTTAATTGTCATCTTTTGTAATAAATCTACTCTTCCCTGGTTTGTTTTTGATGCGTTTGTTATATTCAGTATGGTGATCAAAGGTAATGCAAACAATCCACGTTAATTTCCCAACATCCTAGAACTTCTAGTAGAAGAGTTCTAGGGGCATCCATATTGAGTCCGTTGGATTTCCCCAAATCTTTAAAGGAATCCCCAGTATTTTATTTTGTATTACAAGTAGCTTTTGTTATTTCTTGTTTTAGACTTTACCAAATTTGTTTCACTCTTGAAGAAATGTTTTTGACAAGCTTTTTTTGCCTTAATTTTTTCTATAAACTAAAATAATTGATTGAAATTACATTGCACAAAAGGACCAATTTTGTTCCTGGTAACAAAATGGTATTGGATGTTATAAGGGTTTATTGAAGCTTGCTGCACTGTCATTGCAAAATCACTGGAGTACTTAATGTATGAAAACAGTGTTAAACACCATACAGTTGATCACATTGATTTATTAGGTGTAAATATGAATGAGAAGATATGTTCAACTTAAAAGCCATATGTGAGCATGTGTGTTCTTAACCTTTATAGTGCAGGAACTGACTTCATGCTTATGCAAACAGGTCAAGATCCAGGCCAGCTGCCACGTTAATTGGTGGCTGGCCTGTGATCTTACCTGTTTGCGTCTCTGAGTATCTTTCCCCTTTAAAATTTAGCAGGAATCTAAGGTTTTGGAAAGCAGACAACACAAAAATCTTTTTTTGGAAAATTACCCAGCATTGTAAGAGTTAAATAGGAACTAATCTTTGAGTGTTCAGTGCAAGACTATAGTAAGTGCCTCATAAATATGAAGTACTTACTATAGCATTGCGCTGAACCTTTGTCTTACTTCCAAAATGCAAACACAAATGTATTCTCTTTTCATTTATAAAGTGTGGAGCAGATTCCTTGGGCAGTGATAGACTTGGATGCTTTAATCTCAGCATAAAAGGACATGGGTAGGTACAATGATTCTCATTCCCTCATTACATTACCATTTCCCTATGTAAAGTCATTACAAGTAGACGTTATCAAGACGGATTATGAAATTTGAAATGACTATCTTTGAGATACATCTTGATTATTAAAGTATGGAACATTCAATCCTTTTTGTAAAAAATGAGAAGTTGTTCTGCATGACAATTATGCATTGTTAATCACAAACTATTTAATAAAGCCAAGCGAAATGCAAGACATTATGTCATGTCGGTAATTTATGCATAAACAATTATAGGATAACCATGAGTGATAAGTTACTATCATTTCTGCCATTTTATATTATAATAGTGATTTCAAAAAATGTATAAAAAATCTATTTCACTTTACTTTTCTTGGATGATAAACTATTGTTTTGTTATTCACGTTCCTCGTATGAAAATTTGGCTGAAACAAAAATAAATGAAAGCTTTAGTTTCATTAAATATCTATGTAGTTATAGATGACTTCTTATGGACCATTACTTGTCCATATAAAAAAATAATGTACAACAGTGCACATGCGTGATAGGTTTTACAATGAAATATTTTTTATATTCAGTAGAGGAAAAGATTAACCTTACCATATGCAAACTTGTACTGATGGTATAACTTGTAGATTTGACACATCTATTTTCTTTCTTATTTTGATATGGTTTTCATTTATGTTTTCTTTTAACTTTCTAGGGAATGTGTTAAGTTTGTCAAAGATTTCAATCTACCATTATTGGTCCTTGGAGGAGGTGGTTATACCAAGAGAAATGTCGCTCGATGTTGGACTTACGAAACGGCAGTGATTTTGAATGAAGAAATCAGTAATGATATCCCTTACAATGGTAGGCATTTTTTTTTTTTTATTACATTTTTTTACATCACATCAACATTATTTCAGTTATGTAGCAATGCCCGCCTCTTAATAATGGAGGAAGACCCCATACTCAACTGCCCATAAGGGCTGGTCAAGGTGGGTAGAACCATCTGCATTCCGTAAGTCAGTCGGGAGACTGCCTCTCATGAAAATCCATATCCCTCTCAGGATTTGAACCCCCGCGGAGAGGGGCCATGTGTATCCAAGTTCTATACTCTAACCACTAGGCCACAGAGGCCCCCAATTACTTCTTATCTGTTTTAATACAATACAATAAAATACAAAAAAAATATTTAAAAAACTGTTCAAAATCATTGCATTTACAAAATAATAGATTCCTATACAAGCTTTACTTAATTGATTATTAATTAATTAATAATTATTGTTCTGATTTGTTATGCTTTACTCGATAAAAAAGGTTTATTAGATACAAATGGGGCCTTGTTCCAACACACTAAAAGAATTAATTCCCTTTCAAATGCTTCTTAACCCATTACCAAACAATAACGGCATTTGACCACTTTGTTGCAGACAACTCTTTAAAACATTGTGGGAAAAGGAGAAATTGCTATTGACAAGCAGTTTCTCCTTTTCCCTGAATGTCTTTTGTCCTATCAGAAGATTGTTTTTCAATTTGTTCACATTTTGAAATGTTGTCTGTAAACTCTTTCAATTTGGGAAAGTTGAAAATTTGACATTTGGTAAAGGGTTATAAGGATACCATTATGGACAAAAATATCATGATGATCATATAAACATTGTTCTTATTCAACAGGGGTCTAAAGAAATCATAATGATAAAAAGCACTTGCCATATCAGAAAATGTAGATGTTATTTATTTTATTTTGACATTATTTTCTACTGATATTACCGCATGTGGACTCTTTATATTTGAAGGAATTTGCTTGGAAAATATGGATGTATTGGAAGTTGTATAATTTTTCTTTACATCACAAGCAATTAATTCTTTTTTGTGTAGATTTGTTTCATAACATGCTTGTGTTTTGATTTCCTTGAAGATAAGTCTATTGACTTACCACTGGAGTATTGTTTGTTCCTGCCACCTGTTTGACTCTGTCCTAATGGGCAGTCTAAGTATGATAAATTTTCTTCCATGTATGAAATATTGATTGTCACAAAATATTGACATTCTGAATAAAAAAAAAAAATATTTTTCATTTTAAAAGAATCAAGCAAACCATAGCTTGAGAATTTATTAAAATAAAGATAGATAAATAAATGTTGAAACTGTAAGTTTATGATGACCTTTTTTTTTCAGAATACCTGGAATATTTTGGTCCAGATTTTACTCTTCATCCAGATATTTCTACAAAACAAGAAAATGCTAATACCAAACAGGTAATTATCTTTTTTATATGGAATGTATTTCTTGTTTTAAATATGTTATGTACACTTTGTGATGATACATATGACCGAGATGAGGCAGTGTTCTCAATCAGAATTGGTTGAACATGTCAAAACAAAATCTGAACAGGCCACTTGGAGGGGGAAGGGTCCATGGGGGTTCATTTCTGTGAATTGGAACCTGACAAAACAAAATTTGAAGCAGTCATTTTGGCCTGCGGCGTGTTCTTATCGAGAACACTGTAAGGGATAATTAAACATCACACATTGATATGAAAAATAATTCCACATTATGAAAAATATATTTCAGGAAAATGTGATTAGTAAGAAGGTAGAAAATCAAGTTCAAAGAACTTTTTTTGCTTTTCTGCAAAATTAATTTTTCTTGTTTCATGGAATTCAGAAAAGTTCCATATTATGAGAGAATTTATGGGCTCGTAAATATCTGCATTCATTGCTGTATATCGAACTAACAACTGAAGTCCTGTTTTTCAAACAAAAGTATATTGGGGAAATGACACTTATAAACTTTTAAAGAAAGATGCATATTGAATATGTTGCACATGGTGATTTTATTCATATGACACAGTTGGGGAAATATAAAGCAGTTTCTATATTTAGGGTCCTGCTTGGCCTAGTGGTTATGGTGGCAGACATAGAACATTGGGGTCCTAGGTTCGAACCCCACTGACACCTCTTGTTCCGTGGGAGTGACCTTTAGAAAGTCACTTCAGAGCCCCAGCATAGTACTGGTGGATCCAGGAAAGCTGTTACACAAGTGAAAAATTGTTGATGTGGTGTTAAACACCATTCAAACAAAGCTTCTATATTTCTATTCCATTTTAGCCCATTCACCCATATGGCTCTTTGTGATTGGACTTAGAAACTGGGGGGTCCCAGGTTCGAGCCCCACCTACACCTCTTGCTTTGTTGGAGTGACCTTTGTATGGAATGCAGACAACAATTTTAAATTATGAAAAGCATCCTTTGTATGAGGGGGTAAAAATCATTTTGGCAAGAGGAGGAATTCGATGTAATGAGGAATTCTTCCTTTTTTGTCATTGATTTATTACTCATTCTGCTCCATATTTGGGAAAATTGTATGTGTGAAAGAAATTTTGAAGTGAATTGTTTTCACTTTTTGTGAATTTTTTATGTATATTTCAGTACATAGAGAACATAAAGCAATTAGTGCATGAGAACTTAAAGCAGCTTCAGTTTTCACCGAGTGTGGAAATGCAGGATATTCCGCCAGATCTGTTGTCACTAGAAAACTCCAATGAACAAGACCCTGATGTTAGAAACCACCAGGAGGATGAGGATAAGAGGTTTGTATACAATTTTGTTGAAAATGGGGGCTGTTTGTAAAGAGATTAGATGGTTGGTGTCATGGCTGAAATGTTATCAGGCAAGGTGTACAAATGTTATCAATTACACCGAATGCGAGTTGTATAATTATCTGAAGCCAAGCCTAATAACCATTCCTATTCAAAGACACCAACCATCTTTTCTATTTATTCCGTTACCTATATGGTTTCAAATAAACAAACAATAAATGAAAATAAAAGAAGAAAAAACATGAAACAAAATGGAAAATTGCTGGTAGCGATCACATAATCTAATGACAGATGTCAAAAATGTAATACAGCAGCCTGTTATTGGTCCATAAAATAGTCTAGTGAAACGGGATAAAGTTACATATCACATGCTGTTTTAATGAAAATAAACAGTGTGTATGAATAGCATATGCAGTTATGATAAGCATGATGTATATGCATGGCATGCAGTTTTGACAAGGATTATCTGTTTGAATATACATTACATGCTGTTTTGATAAATAAAGGCTGTGTCTATAGAAATATCTCATGCTGTTTTTATAAAGATAAGCTCTATGTTTAAATATCACATGCAGTTTTGTTTATGTAAATTTAGAAAACTTACCACATCGTTATAGAGAACCTACGGTTTTATATTTGTAAACATCACAGCTGGTCAGTGGATGAGTGTTTTTCACTGATTTGTTAGTGTCTTTTAGATATTTGTTTGCTTGGTTCTGTTATGCTTAGCCCCTTGAATGCTGGGTAATTTTCTCAAAATAGATTTATAAGACATCTTTCTCTGATACAGGATTGAAGCAAACAATGAATATTACGATGGGGACAATGACAATGCAGGGGAGACAGATGGTGTAATTGACGTCTGAACAGCCGCATTAGGACAGATGAAGAAATACAAGACTGACCATATGAGGAAGCATGGAGTTACACATGTCTGAAATACTACAGAGTGATGCATGCAGAATGACTGCTGTGTGTGTCAATGGTTCATGTTTTATTGTAACAGACATGTGAATAGTATCTTGCCCAGTGGTACTATAGGGAAATGATGTTGATCTTTTTGACAAAGGAGATAAATCAACATCAGATATTCTTTCTTCTTTAATGATTGAAATTGCCTTGCTTGGAGTATGGGTTATTTTTACCTATATGACAAACAATGTGTTAAAGAGATTTACCAACACTTATAATTTTACAAAAAGATTCAGAAAATGATGGTCAATTGATTTTACTTATAAGATAATTGTCATCTTTTTAACTCCTTCAATATATACAGTATATACTTATTTAAACTTACTTCAGCTGTTTAGAAATCATTTTAAGGTAAGAAGTCAAGACACACATGGGGGTATTGGAACTCAGGGGTCCCTGATCTAAGCCTCAACTGTGTCTCTGAGCCACTTAGGAGCCCTAGCCTGGTGCTTGTCAGGATCCTGTGTGGCCCAGTGGTTGAGGTGGTGGGTTTAGAACTCTGGGTCCCAAGTTTGAGCCCCACAGACTCCTCTGGTGTCATGGTGTCCTTAGACAAGTCACTTCAGAGCCCTAGCCTAAAACTGGTGGATCCAGGGAAGCTGTAACATAACTGAGAAATTGTTTACTTGGTGTTAAACACCATACAAAAAAGGTACTGGTAAATCGTGTAAAGCTGTAACATTATTGACAGGGCATTAAATGCCATGTATAAAAACGAATTCACATAAGAAAGTCATATGAAAACATTTCTACATGAATATCTCCATCAAACTCAAGTATTCATTGTTCATGTTTTCTCTCTCATTAACGAAAACTCTGCAACAGTTCTAGGCTGTTATCCCAGATGTTTTCACAAATATTTCAAAAATGGAAAGTATCATTTTTAAATAGTGTCATACTATGTCCCTACATTTGTATTGTCTTTTAATTCAATTTTCATTCTCTTATCATATTCAAGTCACCAAAGCATATGGTTTGCCTGCATCATGTTAATATTTTTATTTTTTGTGGGTACAGTTTGCCATTGTCTTAGCAAGGATATTCATATTCTAAAGAGTACCCACAATATAGGTTTGGAAAAGAAATTTCTTTTTTGAACCTTTCAAGTGGTGCAATACAATAGATACATCTTGGAAAAACTCACAAAAACACAAGGGCATGAATTGTATATTTTTGTATTTGATTGTGTTGTTTTGTACTGTATGTATCTATACAAATTGTGAGTCATTATAGATATGAACATGTCAAGTCCTAATTCACTTTTTCATTTATCATTTTCACATTTTTTGACACATGCGAATGGACTGGATCGGACTGGATCAGGTAAGAAAATTGGGTTTAACCGTTAGAATACTTGGCAATTTTTAAAGAATAGATTTGTGTGTTGTCTGCTTTCCAAAACCTTAAATATCTGCTTAATTTCGATGAGGAAAGATACTCTGAGTAGCAAACAGGTTAGATCACAGGCCAGCCGCCAATATACTTGGAGGCTGTCCTGGATCTATCCTGTTTGCGTAAGCATAAAGTAATTTCCAGCACTATAAGCGTTAACCTCGTTTTTTATAACCATTCAGTTGTGTAGTGATTCCCGGGTGGTCTGCCAGTACATTGCTTGGGGAAAACAATTATGCGTGGGAAAAAAATACATTAAAATCATTGGGAATTGAACCTGGCTTGAGCAAGTATGTGGCGCCGCACCTGTGACAAAGAACGTTCCAAAATTTGGCATCCCATAGAAATCCGTTTTAGAAATTTTGTCTTCTGGTGCATAGTTTTATAGTAAAGGTTTTGTGTATTAGAGTGTCAACCCAATTGAAAGGGCCAGCCAGTTTGGCTTATGAGACACTTGTCACTGAGTATTCCGAGTACCTTCCAACTTCTATACATCACTATACCGGGCGCCAAGTGGTTAAAAGCCGGTAACCATTAAATTAACTAGTTCGCGACTCACGAACAGGTCATCTTTAGAGATGGTCATGTAGAACACTTTATTTCTATGGTGTTTGATTGTATCAACAATTTTTCAGTTATGTAACGTCTTTCCTCGATCCACTAGGGCTATGAAGTGACTTGCTTAGGGTCACTCCCACGAAGCCAGATGTGTCGGTGGGGCTCGAACCCCGGACCCCCGATTTCTAAGTCCGCCACCTTAACCTTTTACAAAACGCCAAATTTTCGACTGTCCCAAATTGAAAGAGTTTGCAGACGGCATTTCAAAATGTGATGAAATTGGAAAATGGTCTTCTGAAGGGACAAAAACAGTGTGTGAAAAGCGAAAAATTTCTTGTTACGAGTAATTTCTCCTTTTCCCACAATGTTTTTTAGAGTCTTCTGCAACAAAGCGGTTTTATGTCGTTATTGTTTGGTAAAGGGATTAAATAATGATTAACGGTAACTTATAAAGTTTATTGAAAACTCGTTTACGGATTGCTCCCTCGTCTTAGTAACATTTCTCATAGCATTTGGGAATTCATTAAACACTGAGCGCAACAGCAGACGACAAAACAATATTTTTGTAAGGGAGTCTACTAAATGGAATATACACAATATAATATTTACGAATCGAATATAAAAATACGACTTGCGCTTAAAGCCACAAGCAAATTTTTTAATTAATTTCACAGATAATGATAATACAAAATTTACTGTATTGCAGTTTTTGCATTTCATCACAGTTTTTATGGTGAATAGAGAATACTGAATGCAAGTGTCAAATTTTAAGCAATTCAACATTGCTGGGAAAGCAACGCCCTGTTGCAGTCTAATGGGTGGTATTATTTCGAGGGGGTCTTTATTGTACGAGACATAGCAATACGGCGGTTTTATAAATAAACAAACCTTTAACATGTTGCTCAAAAGTACTTCACTTAAACGTTTCTATTCATGAAGCCTATAGGAAAGAAATGAGATAAAATACTATGTTTATTTGTTAGCATGGGTTTAACATCCCTTCAACAATATAACCGTCATGTCGCGATGCCCGACTCTAAATAATAAAGAAATGAAGGAAGACCACATATTCAACTACACTTGAGGGCTGATCAAACCATGTAGAACCATTGACATACCGTAGGTCAGGCGGTAGACTACCTCCCATATCAATTCAAATGCCATTACCGGGATTTAAACCCACGCGGAGGGAGGGGACATGTAATTCCAAGTTCTGTACTCCAACCACTAGACCAGGAAGGCCCCCGTTTAAAAGAAATAAAGGACAAACTGCTCCTGATAAGCGATTTATTCGTCTTCAAAGAGGTTTTGACCAAATATAACTCATAATCATCTACTTTCTGAATGTCATTTTTGTAGTCTTCCAGTGCTTCCATTTTAGTCCTTTCGCAAATTTCCAATAGACGATTATGGGTTCAGCACTTGCGCCAAATGTCGTTCCCGATCTCTCGTGCTGTATGTGTTTAATTTCTTCATATCCGCTAATACCATCAAATATCGTAACTAAACCCGGTTGCATATTGTTTTTCTTTGGAGATTTGTATCATCCAATCAGACAACATACCATGGTTTGAGAAGAAAAGCAGCATGTGTAAAACGTTCGTATAAAACGCGCACCCTGCACGGAATTTGTTGATCGGTTCGTATATGTTAAACTTTCTCTTTTTAACCAAACTTGTTTCGTATTTGGTACATGTCCATAAAAGTGTACTAAACCTCATTGGGTGTAACGGTAAATGCAAGGTTAAACACCATTCTCCTTTCCAAACATATTCCTATACGACTCACATGTTCAAGGTGTAGTGGGTAACCAAAGGGAACTAACTGATGTAAGGTAGACGAATAAACTGATTGTGGTACGAGGATTGGTTGTGTGTTTGAATAGTCATCTAAAACCCTTTCCCAAACAATAACGACATTTAACCACTTTGTTGCAAACGTCTATGGAAAACATTGTGGGAAAAGGAGAAATTGTTCGTACCGAGCAATTTGTCCTTTTCCCAAAATGTTTTCTCCTGTATCAGAAGATAACTTTCCAATTTAATGACCTTTTGAATGTCGTCTGCAAACTCATTCGACTTAGGACGGTCAAAAATTTGGCGTTTGGTAAAGGGTTAAACCTTAGATTTCCAAGTGAATAGCTGATTTCTGTAGGAGCTCCGGGAAAACACGTGTTGTCAGTATGAGAGTCAAACTTCCGCCCAACCATCCGGATGATACCGCAGTGGGTTGGACAAAATCGAAATTCAACGTTATGGGATGTGTTCATTGGCTTAGAGCGAACAATATATAAACTTTCTATTCGTCCACAACTATACCCTGAACAAATCTTGATTGAATGATCCCGTGGTACAATGCATTGGAGTTCAATCAACAGTTACTCGAAATAACCCTTTTAAATCGGCTCTTGCACATTTTTTAAACCCCTGCCTGACTAGAAAACAGTACGTTAACAATAAATGAGCACAACTTAGTTTACTTTTATCTATTACACATCGATTGTGACGCAAGTTCTTACATTTAGATAAATGGGTACAACCCGTTACCCATAGTATGTGAAACCATAACCCTCGTGCCCTGAGGCCGACATTCTACCAGTGGACCACTGGCCTCTAATCGTTTGGTTGAAACTTACGCCTTTTTGCTGCACAGTGACAGATAAGGCCTTTTAATACACTATCGACTCATTTTACAGATGACATTGATTACTGATGTATTGTTTCTTTCTATGCTGTTAAAAATGACGTTTTTGTCAACGAAAATTGGTTTCTTTTCTGTTGGCAATCGTTCCGATTTAAAAACGGTGAAGATTGCCAATTGATTAACATGCATACTCATCCTCCGCAGTCTTGTGAAAAACATAAGAACTGAAATACATGGATGAACAGAACGCATGCTATAAATGACAGACATATCAAAACAAATATTTTTCTAGTGAGGTATCGACGTGAAATAGACAATGCAACATTCGGGTATGTGGTGATACAAACGTCGATTATATGGCAGATGGGTATCGATTAAAAGGCAAAACAGGGAACAAACCATGCGTTCATCAACATGAATCTCTTTCGCATGTAATCCTTGAATCCACATTTTTCTCTAGGTTAGCATACACAAAGTCTATAATTGATATGTGTTCATACACAAACAGCCATCGTATCATGTCCGATCAAGGGTCTTAACTATCTCTGCGAGTAACCAGGGCTAAAGATAATCCAAAAGTTCATCTCTAAGCGTCGTGTGTAAGGAAATCTAATGCAGGAGATCGTTAAGTTTCTTGATGCTAATTGATCCCATTACAAGCGGTGTGATCACGCGACCACAAAAAATGATGTTCACAAAGAATTTCCGAACAACTCGGCCTCCCCACAGGTATTTTTGCTTTTTTCAGCAGATTAATTTTGTTTTCCACCAGTTTATATACGCCATGTTCCGACAATCAACTTTCCGGTTATGGTGATATATGATAACCCATGGTTCATTACGGCGTTACGTCTAACACTTGGTAGAGAAATAGCAGTCGAAAGGTGATGTTTTAAGGTCATTCACATACCTCGAATTCTCTGCAGGGTCTTAGAGCGGACGGTACAACCAGAATGGAAACGACATTCACCGGCGGTTGCGGAAAATGATCGTCGGAATATATAAAAAGTGTATATAAAATAGTGGAAAACCAACGTAATCTGCTGAAAAATGCATAAATACCTGCTCATTCATGACCGCCGCCATTTACAATCTGATTTATATCGTTGATATTGATCACATGTTTACCCCGCCTGGTTTGTTGCCTTCTGTAATTATTATATATGGCATCCTGCAGGCGTACGGCTCCCTTTTTACGACAACACTGGAGAAATACGGCGAGGGGCGATCAAAAACTTCCCTGGTGAATTCTCTCTTGGCCGGACCATGTCGTGGTGCTGGTATTTTTAGTCTTGTTTATTATATTCTTATCAGTGAAATACTGGGATTTCTCGGTGTATCAATTTTCAATTTTGTCAAAGTATTATCGTCACTAGTGATGATATCAAAAAGTCATATAATCACTAGTGATGATATCAGTTTTGACGGAACTACTTTCTTTTACCACTCCTTTGCATTAAAGTCATCAATCAGAACTACTCGGGTAAAAACCATTGCCTATTAATCATTCATCAAGTATCATTTTGTGACAGCATCATTTTAATGAACCAGCAGTAGTTATGGCAATAAATTTGGTTATTAAAGAGAGAAGTCTTAACAGAATTGGTTTATGGACCATCTTTAGACGCCCATAAAACTTTTGTTTTTTTGTCTTTATACTATATAAAAACAGCCATTTTGGACCCTTCACAGTACCTTCTATGACAAGATTCTGCGTTAATCCTTGGTGTTTCACTATTCCACACTCCGTACCCTATTAGAATTTCACAAACAAACATGCCGAAGATCAGCTTCATTTTTCGCTATCACAATCTTTTTTACCACCCTAAAAATCGCATCCAAAAATGCGGGGGTCAGGGAAGGGCGTCTTCCTTATCGCTTCTCCTTCAACGAAAGTAGTTCTGGAAAAAGAGCAACAAACCAAAGGTTAAAAACATAGCCAACACCCACAAAATATCAAAACAAGTCAATAAGGCCCCCCCCTTTCTGTCCCAAAAGCATATAACTAACACACACAGTAACATTCGATACTTTCATGAACTTCTTTTTACTGTAAAACGACCTCCAGAAGTAATTCCTCAGTAGTCTGTGACCATAAATTTAATTGTTCCAAAATGGGAAGTAACTCGTCTGCCATCCCTCAATGTTATCGGAAGTTATTTCTCTTCAATTGTACAAATAAAACATACACCTATATGTGATCAAGACTTCTGAAACAAAACGCACAAATGAACGTTGAGTATGTTGTAGGGCGTGGATTTGAAATCCAGACATGGTCATACCGGAGAGAGTGGTGTAAATGACATCCGTCAATGGCATTCTGTGTAAAATTAAATGTAAAGTATTACGCTTTTAAACTAGAAGGTATTGCTTTTGGAAAATAGAAAGTATTGTTATTGAAAATTGGAGATTAATACATATTATATCAAACATCAGAGTAATTTGAGTGAAGATAGGCCAACGGCCTATAAAACAATGGTACAATTTTTATTGGAAAATGGGAGGTATTGTAAATGGAAAATGGGAAATACTTGGATGAGAAAGTGGAGGAATTGCTATTGGATAATGGAAGTTCGGTGATTGGAAAACCGGAAAATTGAAAGTGTGGATATAAGAAAAATGGAAAGTATTACGATTGAAAAATTGAAAGTATTGCGATTGAAAATGGAAAGTATAGCAATTGGAAAAATGGAAAGTTTTACGATTGAAAAATGGAAAGTATTACGATTGAAAAATGGAAAGTATTGCAATTGAAAAATGGAAAGTATTGCGATTGAAAATGGAAAGTATAGCAATTGGAAAAATGGAAAGTTTTACGATTGAAAAATGGAAAGTATTACGATTGAAAAATGGAAAGTATTGCGATTGAAAAATGGAAAGTATTGCGATTGAAAATGGAAAGTATAGCAATTGGAAAAATGGAAAGTTTTACGATTGAAAAATGGAAAGTATTGAGATTGGAAAAATGGAAAGTATTGCGATTGAAAAATAGAAAGTGTAGCAATTGGAAAAATAGAAAGTTTTACGATTGAAAAATGGAAGGTATTGCGATTGAAAATGGAAAGTATTGCGATTGAAAATGGAAAGTATAGCAACTGGAAAAATAAAAAGTATTACGATTGAAAAATGGAAAGTATTGCGATTGAAAAATGGAAAGTGTAGCAATTGGAAAAATAGAAAGTATTACGATTGAAAAATGGAAAGTATTGCGATTGAAAAATGGAAAGTATTGCGATTGAAAATGGAAAGTATAGCAATTGGAAAAATGGAAAGTTTTACGATTGAAAAATGGAAAGTATTACGATTGAAAAATGGAAAGTATTGCGATTGAAAAATGGAAAGTATTGCGATTGAAAATGGAAAGTATAGCAATTGGAAAAATGGAAAGTTTTACGATTGAAAAATGGAAAGTATTGAGATTGGAAAAATGGAAAGTATTGCGATTGAAAAATAGAAAGTGTAGCAATTGGAAAAATAGAAAGTATTACGATTGAAAAATAGAAAGTATAGCAATTGGAAAATGGAAAGTTTTACGATTGAAAAATGGAAGGTATTGCGATTGAAAATGGAAAGTATTGCGATTGAAAATGGAAAGTATAGCAATTGGAAAAATAAAAAGTATCACGATTGAAAAATGGAAAGTATTGCGATTGAAAAATGGAAAGTATTGCGATTGAAAAATGGAAAGTATTGCGATTGAAAAATGGAAAGTATTGCGATTGAAAATGGAAAGTATAGCAATTGGAAAAATAGAAAGTATTACGATTGAAAAATGGAAAGTATTGCGATTGAAAAATGGAAAGTATTGCGATTGAAAATGGAAAGTATAGCAATTGGAAAAATAGAAAGTATTACGATTGAAAAATGAAAAGTATTGCGATTGAAAAATGGAAAGTATTGCGATTGAAAATGGAAAGTATAGCAATTTGAAAAATAGAAAGTATTACGATTGAAAAATGGAAAGTGTAGCAATTGGAAAAATGGAAAGTATTAGGATTAAAAAATGGAAAGTATAGCAATTGGAAAAAAAGAAAGTATTACGATTGAAAAATGGAAAGTGTAGCAATTGGAAAAATGGAAAGTTTTACGATTGAAAAATGGAAAGTATAGCAATTGGAAAAATAGAAAGTATTACGATTGAAAAATGGAAAGTATTGCAATTGGAAAAATGGAAAGTTTTACGATTGAAAAATGGAAAGTGTAGCAATTGGAAAAATGGAAAGTATTGCGATTGAAAAATGGAAAGTATAGCAATTGGAAAATGGAAAGTATTACGATTGAAAAATGGAAAGTATTGCAATTGGAAAAATGGAAAGTATTACGATTGAAAAATTTGAAGGTATTGAGATTGGAAAAATGGAAAGTATTGCGATTGAAAAATGGAAAGTATAGCAATTGGAAAAATGGAAAGTTTTACGATTGAAAAATAGAAAGTATTGCAATTGAAATAATGGAAAGTATAGCAATTGGAAAATGGAAAGTTTTACGATTGAAAAATTTGAAGGTATTGAGATTGGAAAAATGGAAAGTATTGCGATTGAAAAATAGAAAGTATTGCAATTGGAAAAATGAAAAGTATTACGATTGAAAAATGGAAAGTATTGCAATTGGAAAATAAAAAGTTTTACGATTGAAAAATGGAAGGTATTGAGATTGGAAAAATGGAAAGTATTGCGATTGAAAAATAGAAAGTATTGCAATTGGAAAAATGAAAAGTATTACGATTGAAAAATGGAAAGTATTGCAATTGGAAAATGGAAAGTTTTACGATTGAAAAATGGAAGGTATTGCAATTGGAAAAATGAAAAGTATTACGATTGAAAAATGGAAAGTATAGCAATTGGAAAAATGGAAAGTATTGCGATTGAAAAATAGAAAGTATTGCAATTGGAAAAATGAAAAGCATTACGATTGAAAAATGGAAAGTATTACGATTGAAAAATGGAAAGTATTGCGATTGAAAAATGGAAAGTATGGCAATTGGAAAAATGGAAAGTATTGCGATTGAAAAATAGAAAGTATTGCAATTGGAAAAATGAAAAGTATTACGATTGAAAAATAGAAAGTATAGCAATTGGAAAAATGGAAAGTATTACGATTGAAAAATAAAAAATATAGCAATTGGAAAAATGGAAAGTATTGCGATTGAAAAATAGAAAGTATTGCAATTGGAAAAATGAAAAGTATTACGATTGAAAAATAGAAAGTATTGCAATTGGAAAAATGGAAAGTATTACGATTGAAAAATGGAAAGTATAGCAATTGGAAAAATGGAAAGTATTGCGATTGAAAAATAGAAAGTATTGCAATTGGAAAAATGGAAAGTATTACGATTGAAAAATGGAAAGTATTGCAATTGGAAAATGGAAAGTTTTACGATTGAAAAATGGAAGGTATTGCAATTGCAAAAATGGAAAGTATTACGATTGAAAAATAGAAAGTATTGCAATTGGGAAAATGAAAAGTATTACGATTGAAAAATGGAAAGTATAGCAATTGGAAAAATGGAAAGTATTGCGATTGAAAAATAGAAAGTATTGCAATTGGAAAAATGAAAAGTATTACGATTGAAAAATGGAAAGTATAGCAATTGGAAAAATGGAAAGTATTACGATTGAAAAATGGAAAGTATTGCAATTGGAAAATGGAAAGTTTTACGATTGAAAAATAGAAAGTATTGCAATTGGAAAAATAGAAAGTATTACGATTGAAAAATGGAAAGTATTGCAATTGAAAAATGGAAAGTATTACGATTGAAAAATGGAAAGTATTGCAATTGGAAAAATGGAAAGTATTACGATTGAAAAATGGAAAGTATTGCAATTGGAAAAATGGAAAGTATTGTGACTGGAAAATAGAGATTATTGTGATTGGAAACTGGAATTATTGAATTAAAAAAATAAGAAGTATTGCGATGGAAAAATAGAAAGTATTGTAATTGGAAAGTGAAAAGTATTGCGATTGGAAAATGGGAAGAAATTTTCATTGGAAAATGGCAAGTATTCCAATTTCGGGATGGAAAGAATTGCGATTGGGAAAATGGCAAGTACTGCAATTGAAAAGTAGAAATTATTGCGATACCAAAACGGAAGTTTTACAATTAGAAAACGGTAAGTATTACGATTGGAAAAATGAAAGCATTACGATTGGAAAATAGACATTATCGCGATTGGAAAATGAGAGATACTTCGATTGGAAAATGGGAAGTATTGGGATTTGAAAATGAGAGGTACTTCGATTGGAAAATGGGAAGTATTGCAATTGGAAAATAAGAAAAGTTTTGCGTTTGAAAGTTTGGAGGGAATGCGATTGGAAAATGGAAGGAATTGCGATTAGGAAATCGAATGTATTGCAATTGGAAAATAGGAAATATTGCGGATGGAAAATGGGGGGGGGGGGGTATTGCAATTTGAAAAAAGAAACAATTGCGATTGGAAAACCTAAGTTCTGCATTTGGAAAAATGAAAAGTATTGCGATTATAAAATGGGAGGCACTGCATCCTAACGAGTGTTTTGTGCTTGATTTAACTTATTTGGATCTACGCGAAATGACAAAAAAGGTTGAAAACGGGCGTTAACAAACTATCGACCCTTTTATTATATCATTTATATAAAATATCTTTTACTCAAGTATTGTATAGCAACATCCGATCCGAGACCTAAAATCCATGTAAATATACAGGTATCATTTTCCCTGTACATGTCAAAATTAGACTTTGCAATAACATCAGATGACCAGGGTAGCGTTTTATTAAACATATTACGATAAGAAATTGCATTATTCCAAACACAATAATCTCTTATTTAAGGAAAAAAGCGGATGCGTCTCGAGCAAGACACGAAAACAATGCTCTAACGTAAAAGCTTAATTATACCGGATTTAAGTGATGGAATAACGACGAATTTTACATAAAAACGTGAAGGAATGTACCAAGATATGGTTTTTAATAATAAATAATGGAATAATTATCAGTATTGTGAGAAAAGGAGAGATTTATGAGTTTTCTTTTGTGATTGTTCTAAAAATAGAGTGTAGTGAGTTGTGTTAACTCTCGAAAAATCGGGATCCTCGTGCTACAGGTATCCCGTAATACCATAATATCCCTTAACTCGATAGGTCGTTGATAAGTCGTGGATATTTACGTCCAGTTACGTGTATTCCAAATTTACTCGTGTAACGTGTACAACAATAAAACCTAAACATGCCGGGTAAAGGGAAAGTAACCTCAACCATCCAAAAGACAACCGACACCCCAAGAGGAACTGGCACGAAACAGAAGAAATCAACCAAGGACATGTCGGCAGACGATTCATCCCTTTGCATTGAGGTAGGCGAAACCAGTGTTAGTGAATCTGTAAGCTCTGAATTAATAATGTCTGAGCTAAAATGCATAAGGGTACAACTGGCTGACATCTTGAAAAAAGCGGACATAGAAAAACTTGTGTCGAAAACAGTAAGTAGTGTCCTTCAAACCCTTGAGAATAAGTTGAGAACCGACATTACGATTCAAATGAAGGAAATGTTATCGCCTCTTCAAGAACAGATAGACTTCCTGTCTCACGAGAACAATGTGCTATCTGAAAGACTCAAACAACAGTCGGAAAGCATTACCAAGTCAACCTCCGAAACATTGAGTACGGTAAACGAACATTCCTCGAAAATCAACCAAGCTATTCAGATGGCAAATTATAATGAACAGTATTCGAGAAAGAATAATAGCAAGTTAAGAAACATTCCTAACGACAGCGATGAAACCGAAGAGGGACTAGTCAAAAAAGTTTGTGCTATTTTGACGAACGCCGGAACAGACCTTCGAAAATCTGAAATCCTAGCGATACATCGATTACCAGGACGAAGTAACGACCCAAAACCAGTGATTATCAAGACCACAAACAACTCTGTAAAGTCCAGGATAATGCGAAAGCGGAAAGAAGTTAGTGGATCCGGATACAAGTTGGCAGACGACGTAACCCGGCTTAATAGTGGCCTTATAAACAGGCTTTTTGCTCATGAACAAATAAACAGTGCGTGGTTCTTCAACGGTTCCGTTTACGGACTCACAACTGAGAACGAGAGAATCAAGTTTGATATCTTTGACTGTATCTCCCAGGTGATTATTGACCACAGAGACAAAGTGCGTGCAGCCAAAAGTGGTGCCAAATAATTCCACAATAGTGTCGCCATGCCTCCTGCTGATATAAACACAAACTATCCTTTTTGCCTTTGAAATTCCAATAGATTAGTTTTTCATAACGTTTACTCTGACCATGAAATCATCCCAACTTAACCTACACACACACATGTTGCAGAAGCTATTATACAATAAGACATTCCCACATTTTGTCACACTAGTTGCAATGTTTGAAATCTGAATTGAGTATAAATCATTTAATTTAGATAAACAGACCTTGGACGCGCCATTCATTTGATTGTGACGGGTAGTGAGACTTCCTACAGTCTGATTCGTCTCCTTTTCTCATATTGTCTCTATTGATTTTGAGGGGTAACAAACATGTTTATCCCTTTTAGTTCAACATGAATGTCTTACTTTGTCACATTGTTACTACTATTCATTTCAAACACTTGCTGTTTAAACAAATATTGGAATTTGCTTACAGTGAGCAAAGTTCACTCTGGTGACAATGTTTTCTATTGATCTCAATTGGTATCAGACTAAGTTTGTTATGGTCTTTGTAACATACATTTATTCTAATTAGTGTGCAATATGTTGCATTATATCCAATGTAAAGAAAAAGTATTGTTTTATCTGTGAAAGACTGCCAAATATGTCCCTTCATCACATAATAATTGTCTCTTTTGTTTATACAAGTAATATACCTTGTGCTAACTGATTATTATTACGTGATTATAACATAGAAGGGAAGCATATTATTACGTCTGTGACAGACAGATAAATGTGTCCCTTTATCACATAATAGTTATACTCTTTTGTCTAATTGTAAATGCAAGTATTAAATATTATGTTAAATGATCAGAAACATAAGATGATTTATCGAATTAGTTGTGACGGACGGGAACATTGCTCGCAGTGAGAGACGTCTCATTTTGTCATATTGTTTTGATTAATGTCCCTTTATCACATAATAGTTATACTCTTTTGTCAGAGTGTAAATGCAAATATTAAACATTATGTTAAATGATCAGAAACATAAGATGATTTATCGAATTAGTTTTGACGGACGGGAATATTGCTCGCAGTGAGAGACGTCTCATTTTGTCATATTGTTTTGATTAACGTCCCTTTATCACATAATAGTTATACTCTTTTGTCAGAGTGTAAATGCAAATATTAAACATTATGTTGAATAAGCAGAAACATAAGATGATTTATTAAATTAGTTGTGACGGACGGGAATATTGCTCGCAGTGAGAGACGTCTCATTTTGTCATATTGTTTTGACTAACGTCCCTTTATCACATAATAGTTATACTCTTTTGTCAGAGTGTAAATGCAAATATTAAACATTATGTTAAATGATCAGAAACATAAGATGATTTATTAAGTTAGTTGTGACGGACGGGAATATTGCTCGCAGTGAGAGACGTCTCTTTTTGTCATATTGTTTTGATTAACGTCCCTTTATCACATAATAGTTATACTCTTTTGTCAGAGTGTAAATGCAAATATTAGACATTATGTTAAATGATCAGAAACATAAGATGATTTATTTAATTAGTTGTGACGGACGGGAATATTGCTCGCCGTGAGAGACATCTAACTTTGTCATATTGTTTTGACTAAAATCCCTTTATCACATAATAGTTATACTCTTTTGTCAGAGTGTAAATGCAAACATTAGACATTGTGTTAAATGATCAGAAACATAAGATGACTTATTTAATTAGTTGTGATGGACGGGAATATTGCTCGCAGTGAGAGACGTCTCGTTTTGTCATATTGTTTTGATTAACGCCCCTTTATCACATAATAGTTATACTCTTTTGTCAGAGTGTAAATGCAAATATTAAACATTATGTTAAATGATCAGAAACATAAGATGATTTATTAAATTAGTTGTGACGGACGGGAATATTGCTCGCAGTGAGAGACGTCTCATTTTGTCATATTGTTTTGATTAACGTCCCTTTATCACATAATAGTTATACTCTTTTGTCAGAGTGTAAATGCAAATATTAAACATTATGTTAAATGATCAGAAACATAAGATGATTTATTAAATTAGTTGTGACGGACGGGAATATTGCTCGCAGTGAGAGACGTCTCATTTTGTCATATTGTTTTGATTAACGTCCCTTTATCACATAATAGTTATACTCTTTTGTCAGAGTGTAAATGCAAATATTAAACATTATGTTAAATGATCAGAAACATAAGATGATTTATTTAATTAGTTGTGACGGACGGGAATATTGCTCGCAGTGAGAGGCGTCTCATTTTGTCATATTGTTTTGACTAACATCCCTTTATCACATAATAGTTATACTCTTTTGTCAGAGTGTAAATGCAAATATTAGACATTATGTAAATGATCAGAAACATAAGATGATTTATTTAACTAGTTGTGACGGACGGGAATATTGCTCGCAGTGAGAGACGTCTCACTTTGTCATATTGTTTTGATTAACGTCCCTTTATCACATAATAGTTATACTCTTTTGTCAGATTGTAAATGAAAATATTAACATTATGTTAAATGATCAGAAACATAAGATGATTCATTTAATTAGTTGTGACGGACGGGAACATTGCTCGCAGTGAGAGGCGTCTCATTTTGTCACATTGTTTTAATAATTGATGCCCCTTTATCACATAATAGTTATACTCTTTTGTCCAAGTGTAAATGCAAATATTAGACATTATGTTAAATGATCAGAAACATAAGATGATTTATTTGTCACATTGTCTATATTGATTTCTCTTTATCACATAATAGTTATACACTTTTGTCAAAGTGTAAATGCAAACATAAGAATTTATGATAAATGATTAGAAACATAAGATGATTTAATTAATTAGTTATGATGGACGGGGATATAGCTTGCAGTGAGTGACTTCTCATTTTGTCACATTGTTTTTAGTCGATGTCCCTTTCCACATAATAGATATATTCTCTTGTCTAATTGTAAATGCAAATATTAGACATTATGATAAATGGTTAGAAACATAAGCTGAGTTATTTAATTAGTTGTGACGGACGAGGATATGGCTCGCAGTGGGGAGCGTCTCATTTTGTCACAATGTTACATTGATGTAGTCCTAAAAATACATACATATGTATACATGAACATGTATATTTCTGCAAGTATAGGGTGTTATGCTATGTAAATGTTAGATAAAAGGAATGGTCTTTTTAGTTATGATGGTATCTTATATAGCCCATAAGGGATGGTGCTTTAGTTTGTCACAATAAATGATTTAGAGCTAAGAATTCTGTTGTCTTAAAAATACGTACATACTTGTACATGCATTTTCTGCAAATATAAGACGTTATGTTATATGATTGTAACATATAAAGGGTGAACATTCTAGTCATGATAAAATTGTTGTGTTGCCTATAATGAGTGATGCTTCGGTTTGACACAATAAAGGGTTTAGAGCTAAGAATTCTGTTGCTGTAAAAGTACATAAGTATATTTACATGTTTATTTCTGCAAGTTATGCTATTTGATAGTAACATATAAAAGGGGATAATTTTAGTTATGACATAATTGATAGGTTGTTTACAATGAGTGTTTTCTAGGTTGACACAATAAATGATTTAGACCTAGGAGTTTTCCAAAAAATGTATTGCTTAAATCGAGCGATATCTCCTTTTGTCGCAATGATTTGAATAATTGATAGCTAAAATTTTACCTAAACATATATTTACAAATATAAGACATTATGTTACACAATAACAAACAAAGGATGGACTGCTGAATTAGATACGACAAACTGGGATGCTGCTTAGAGTGAGCAATATCTCCTTTTTGTTACAATACTCCGAATGATCTGGAGCCATGAATCTACTAAAATATGTTTATATACAAATATAAGACATGATAACAAAGGAAGAGCTGTTTATCTAGTTGTGGCAAATTGGGATGCTGCCTAGAGTGAGCAATATCTACTTTTGTCAAAATATTCCGAATGATTTAGAGTAAAAAACACACTTAAACTTGTATATACAAATATTACACATTATGCTACTGATAACAAATGAAGGATATACTGTAGATTTAGTTTTGACAAACTGGGATGCTGCTTACTGTGGGCAACATCCCCTTCTTGTTGCAATATCTCGAAGAATTTACAACTAAGAATTTACTTAAAGACATTATGTTACATGATAACAATCCAAGGACGGACTGTTGATTTAATTGTGATAAACTTGGATGCTGCTTACAGTGGGCGATATATCCTTTTGTCACAATACATTTGGAAAAAATGGGATATTGCACACAGAGGGAAATGTCTCCTTTTGATGTAACAAAAGCATGTATACATATATTTTATAAAATGTAACAGCATTTCTAATGACAAATCCTTTCGTCGCAATATTTCTAATGATATAATGCTATACTATTGCATGTTAACGCTAGTATTGGAACATCATCATGTGTTGGTTTAAAGCAGTATTTGTTTTTTACCTATGGTAATCACAAAGCCTTTTGATTTCTCACTGATATTATAATTCTTTGTGGTCTGATTTTGGTTAATCCATGATGCACATATACCAAATTGATTTGAACACATATAAAGTGTTGACTGAATAGGAGGCTGCTCAGTTCAAACAACTTCTTCCTCAATCAAAGTGTCTCCGATCAAATGCAATCAGAAATCAGAATATTTGTAAAGATTAAATTTGGCATCTGCCGATTATGTTGTTATGGGCTAGTCGGAGAAATCTAACGTGAATAATGGGTTCATTATCACGTTTAAAGAGAAATACTCATTCTTATAAATACATTAAGTAGACACCTGTTAAAGTTATCAATTTACCAAGGTATTTCATGTGATCTCTAAAGTTGACAAAGAATGTTGAACATTGTCAACTAATTTGAGCTAGGTGTTCTTTTCCCACAATAAGCTAGATTTAGATTCTGTTTTTATGTACACTTTGTTTATCCGGTATTACTGCTCTTTATACGCATTCCCATGCTGATTTTTCCCCACTTTATTTATTTCGCAACTTTATACTCTAGCATGCTTTATCAAGACTTAAGCTTTGGACAACCTGCTCTTGTGGATGTTATAAGAATGTCTATGATAGATTTATGTTTTGGCTTTAAACTCATTTATAACTGATGGTGGATAATCTAAAGATAGTGTCTTACAATTGCCGAGGTTTAAATAAAGATAAAAAAAGAATTGACCTGTTCACATTGTTAAAAGAAAAAAAGCAGATATAGTATGCTTACAAGAAACACACTTTGTTGAAAATATGGAAAAAACAATTTACTCTGAATGGGATGGGAAATGTTACTTTAGCAATGGTCAAGCT
This sequence comes from Cerastoderma edule, assembly GCA_947846245.1. NCBI lineage: Eukaryota > Metazoa > Mollusca > Bivalvia > Cardiida > Cardiidae > Cerastoderma > Cerastoderma edule. The sequence goes on along the minus strand of OX401405.1, from coordinate 54,116,100 downwards.
AATGCAAAGGGGGTCTCAATCTTGATAAATAAGAAAGTTGATATTAAAGTAAATAGTTCTGTCAGTGACACAAATGGGAGATTTATTATTTTAGATATGATGTTCTGCGATACTAGTTTTCTTCTGGTTAATTTATATGCACCTAATGATGATAGTCCAAACTTTTTCATTGAGATGTTCAATGCCATAGACACTTTGTCTAATGAACGTTTTATCATATGCGGAGATTTTAATCTAGTACTTAATCCTATATTAGATTATAACAATTACAAAAGCTTAAGCCATAATAAGAATGCAAGAGAACTCCTTATTTCTAAAATTTCAAACAGAGACCTTATAGACCCTTTTCGAGAAATTCATGGAGATACAAGAAAGTACACATGGAAAAGATTGTCACCCATCCAACAAGGAAGACTAGATTTCTTTTTAATAACAAACAACCTTAAACAATATTTAAGAAATTGTGACATTAACATAAGTTATAAATCAGACCACTCGATTATTATATTAGATTTACAATTTTCCGATATTCAACACGGAAAAGGGTTTTGGAAATTTAATAATTCTCTTCTTGGAGATATCGATTATGTAAATTGCATTAATGAAAAAATAAATGAAATAATATTACAATACTGCATACCGGTGTATAATACCGAAGTTATTCTTGACATGGATAAGTCTAAAATGCAATTCGTTATTGATGACCAACTTTTTTTTAGAAACATTGTTAATGGAAATACGAGGAATGACTATTTCATACTCAAGCCATAAATTGAAACAAAATAACAAACATGAAGAAAAACTTATTTCAGAAATCTTATTATTAGAATCATCACTGAGTGAGATTAATAAAGAAAGACTTTTATCATTACAAGAAGAATTAAATGTTTTAAGAAGCAACAAGTTAAAAGGCGCATTTGTCAGATCAAGATCTATTTGGATAGAAAATGGGGAAAAAAATACTCAATACTTCTGTAACTTAGAGAAACAAAACGCCATAAATAAATCAATGCCTTTCATAGAGAAGGACAATGGAATTTTCATTTATAACCAAACCGATATCTTAAATGAAACTAAAAACTACTATGAAAATCTTTATGATGAAAAACATAAAAATACAACTTTCAATTTAGATGAAGAATTTACTAACATTGAAGTAAACAAATTAACAGATGAACACAATTTATATTTAGAAGGGACCCTAACATATGAAGAAATAACTAATACATTGAAACACATGAAAAGTGATAAAAGTCCAGGATGTGATGGGCTTTCATCGAATTTTTATAAAGTATTTTGGTCTAAGATAGGACATTTTGTTGTCAGAGCTTTAAACTATGCTTTTGAGTCAAATTCTTTTTCTAAAAACATCAAACTAGGAACTATAACATGCATTCCAAAGGATAATAAGCCGAAGCAATTTTAAAAAATTGGAGACCAATTACTTTATTAAATGTTTTATACAAGTTAGCCTCTGGTACAATAGCCAATAGATTGAAATATGTTTTGAATTATTTAGTGTCAAAAGATCAAACAGGTTTTATAAAAGGAAGGTATATAGGAGAAAATACACGCTTGGTCTATGATACTATGAAGTATTGTGAAGACAATAATATGCCAGGACTTCTAATGCTTATTGACTTCGAGAAGGCCTTTGATTCCCTATCATTTAATTTTAACGAAAAAACACTTGCTTTTTTTAATTTTGGAGAAAGTTTTATGAAATGGATCAGATTATTTTTGAATAATACGGAAGTATGTGTTCAACTAAATGGTTTTATATCTGACTTTTTTAAAGTGAAGCGAGGCTGCAGACAAGGTGACCCAATTTCAGCCTACTTATTTATCCTCTGTTCAGAAATATTAAGTATAAAAATAAAAAATTGCAAATCAATTAAAGGTATAAAAATAGACGGAGAAGAATATGTTATATCCCAATTTGCGGATGATACATCATTGTTACTAGATGGATCAGATGAATCATTAAATGCTGTATTAGATACTCTTAATACTTTCACAGAAATATCTGGATTAAAGGTTAATTTTGACAAGACAAAGGTAATTTGGATAGGTACTCTTAAATACAGCACACGCTCAATAAAAACAAAATGGAAACTGTCTTGGGGAGATACACAATTCAAATTATTAGGAATACTGTTTGATGTAGACCTTAATAAAATGTGTGATTTGAATTATAATAGTAAATTGATAAGTATTAAAAATTGTATTACATATTGGAAAAGGCGAAAGTTAACACCAATAGGAAGAATAATCGTAGTGAAATCCTTATTACTGCCAGTATTAACTAATCTTTTGATAGGCATTCCAAATCCCAAAAAAGAATTTATTAAAGAATTAAATGACTTGTTAACGAATTTCATATGGAACGGTAGACCTAAAATAAAAAAGAGTATTTACATAAAAAGCCATGCTGAAGGGGGTTTAAATATTCCTGATATAAATAGCTACATTGTCAGTATGAAACTGAAATGGATTAAAAATATTATTTTATACAGTGATCATGCCTGCTACAAATTATCAAAAAGTATTTTCAATATTGAAAAAGTATTAAACTTTGGGAAAATATATAGTGCACAACTTGCTAAGAGCATCAAAAACCAATTCTGGTCGGATGTTTTAGATTCATATGTAAAGTATATTGAAAAAGCAGACATAAACGATTGGAGTAAAATTCTAAATATGCCTCTTTTCTACAATGAGAACATTCTTATAAACATGAAATATGTATTTTTTCAAGAATTTTATAACGCTGGTTTCAGATTCATCAAAGATATTCTTTGTACAAATGGAAACTTTAAAAGTTTAGAAACGGTGAATATGTACCCTGGAAAACGCATATTATTTCTACATTACTACAGTCTGCAAAGTGCAGTAGGTTCATTTTTGTCGAGTACAAATGTTACCAAAGATTACAGCATGCTCCTAAGAAATCACAATCCTTCAATAAACTGTTATTTTTATCCAATTTTAACAAGATCAGATTCTAATAAGGTTATATATAATGCTTTAGTTAGAAATCAAGAATTACCATCCAGTCAAACTAAATGGATTGCGGAATACAATGATTTAGATATTAATTGGAAAATGAAGTATAATTCAGTTTTTAAGATTACAAAAGATACATATATACAATGGTTGCAAACAAGAATCTTACACAGAATTCTTCCGACAAACTCCTTACTTTTCAAAATGAATATCAAAGACAACAACTTATGTACTTTTTGTCAAACAAATGAAGAAACACTATTGCATCTTTTCTTTGAATGTTCAATTATCAAAACATTGTTTGAGCATATTACTAATAAAATAAAAGAAGAGTTACCAAACTTTCTTTTAAAGAGTGAAAATGTGCTTTTAGGATTTTCGGAAAAAGAAGCAATGCTCGATATTTTATTCTTGAATGTTAAAAGATATATCTTTACATGTAAAATAAAAAATGTTCAACCGTCTGTTCTCGGTCTAAGTAATAGTTTACGATTATCTTGGGATATTTATAAATCAACAAATATAACATCAATAGAAACAGCTAACTGGGCAATTGTAAGACATCTACTATAGACTCATTCATGATTGGGGTGTTCAAACTTGGTTGTATAAAGCATGCTATTCCTCTCTTTTATTTCTCTATTCCTTTCTTCTATATCTATGTAAATATTTTTGTCAGTCTGTATAATTTCATTCCTGTATAAATAATTTCCAAACGTAAAGATATTTGTGGTACATGTATGATTGGCGAATAGTTGAATGACTATAAAGAAATATATACCATTATTGGCAACCAGAATTTGGCACCGGGTTCGTTATTCAAATAACGAACTCGATGCCATCTAATGGTAGTTTAACATTTAGATTAACATTACGAGCGTACGAAAATAAATGATAATTTAATACAAGTAGATACATGGCACTCGAATATGAGCTAGGGGTGTTGACCGTATGTGAGGGGTGTGTGTGTGTGTGTTTGTTGTAATGTATATTCACATTGTCTATACGCTTTTGTGTTGTATGTGTGTTTCTTCCTCCTTTGTATGAACGTATGTCATTGTGTGTACTTTATGCCTTATGAATGATATATGTTAGTGAATGTGTGTATGGGTTTAATACTAAAAGATATTGTATATCAATATGAATACATGTAAATGAATGTCAAGCTATGTAACTTTGTACTTGGAATAAAATTGTATAAACTGGAAAAAAAAAAAAAAAAAAAAAAAAAAAAAAAAAAAAAAAAAAAAAAAAAAAAAAATAATCTCTTATTTCCACATTGAGTTAACAATAATCAAATGTAACGCGTTATCGGAATCGTCTATCCTAAACGCCTCCAATGACGTGTTGTATTGCAACATTTTACTTCCTTTGAAGATACCATCCATGCATATAAGTTTTGACCTTAGTTTCTTTAGTAAAACCGTACCCAGAAGAGGTGGACTCCTGGTTTAAATACTCAACTCCGATTTTTTCCCGCGTCTTGGCCAGCCCTTTAATCAGAGGTCATTCTCTGTGCGTTGTGCGTTATGCACGAACCAGTGCCATTAAAATGGAATAAAAGTTAATGCTATAAAACAAACGAACAAAAAATCCTGCCAGAACAGGAGTAGACAATTAATATACAATTGTAACAAAATAATGCATGACGGTCATGCTGTAGGGAATTTCTCCTTTACTTTAATAAATAACTTTTCTTGCGTGTGTAGAGCCTTGATAAGCGTGAAAATGTGCATCGGGTTAAAACGTGCATAAAGATTTAGTGAGATATATGTAGATTGTGCTGCAAACCAAAATATGAAAAATCAAATCGAAAAGGAAACGTGATACATTATTATAAAAATATTCACTGCTTATTAGTAGGTTATATCTTTAGATAATCAAAAAGAAAATGAGACTAGAGCAATTGCCTCCATATTTGTTTTAAAAAACAATCTGTCGGAACACCCCTGAGCATAAATTTATACAACCTCGATCATGAAAGCAAAATATATCGGTTTTTGTTATATGAATATATTTATTTCAATAATGGAGTGTTGGGCACAAGTTTTGTCAATTGTGTTTTATTTTGGTATATGATTAAAAAAATGAAATGATAAAACCGTGCTGCTAGAGTTATGAAAACCTTGTCTCAAGACATCCTCATTAATGAGCTTTATTTACAAAGCTCAAACAGCATAACAAATAAATACTGAATCAATATGAAGAAAAGAGAGATTATATGGTTTGTGTCGTGAATCTGAAATGTGGTAAGGCAAGGCGTAGGAATAATAGCCGGTCAGCCAAAGGCGAGCTCGATAGCATATCCTATTCAAAGACATCAACCATCTATTCTTTTTACCCTGTTGTTGACCCTTTGGGTATTGGTCAGGTGATGAATACAGAATAGTAAATAACACAACATGTGTGTATTACAAGAACAAAATTTAATGCTAAGTACAATACATATGTGAAGCTGGGCGCGGAGCTCTGACATGCGCAAAGTAATACAGGACACCTTATACGATAATACATTAACCATAGGCGGTTTCAAAGGGAGGGGCGCAGCCGGCGCGCGCGCTCCCCTAAACTCGCCAAAGCAATGTTTTTTATTCATTTGCCGGCGGTTTCTGTTTGGGTTTGGGTCTTTTTTGCTTCTTTGTTCAATTATTTTTTCAACTTCAAAAAGGCATAAAACATGCTTGCTCGCTCCGCACGCAATCGACGAGAGAACAACTAAAGTGCTACATTGGAGGCGGCCTGCGCAAATACCGACGTTTCATTGTCGTTCTGCATTTAGTACCTGCCATTCCGTTACATAATTGTCACTTTCGATTCCATTTTCTGTAAACAAACAATGTAATCTGTTGAATTATTAAATAAATGTGTATTTCTTTATTATTGTAAGTTCCAACACAAAAAATCCTTTGACGTCCGGAAACCGTAAACGACTTTAATTGTCTTATGAACGGAAATGGTTATGTCACTATTTGAAAGTAAGGAGTTTACTACATTCATCAAATACTATAAATAACTATCATTTCCATGTCAGAAATTGAACCAAATTAAAACACTGGTTACCGGTTGTGAAAAAAAAAGTTTAAAATTCATTATACAAAATGTTTCAATTTGCTGTATAATGTAATACCGATTATTTTGATTAGTAAAACTGTGTAAATCATAGAGACAACACCTCAATAATAGTTATCATATATGTATATTCACTTGCAAAGTTCAAGTAATCGCCGTCACCTCAGTCGGTAACGCAACATGTCTACGACCGAGAACCCCTCTCGGTATACATCCCGATTTAACTTTTTTTCTTCAAGCTAGAACGGTAAAGGTACGTTTGCGAGGATTTAAGGTTAATAATCTTACAATAGACCTAGAAGCATTTCTTAACACCTAAGAAAGGGCCAAAACACAGGTGCTTCATGAACCCCTAGTCAGGGCTTGCGCTGGACTCACCGTGGGCACTAGCGTCCAGCTGGACTCCAATCTTATTTTGCGCCCCTTCCCCCAACCCAAAATCCTGGATCCACCCTTGACACATGTTACTTATATGAAGTCAAATAAACAAAGAATGAAAATAAAACACTAAAAAGTGAAACAAAACAGAAAATCACTACTGACAGGTGTACGCAGCGATCACGTGATCTAGTGACGGATGTCAAAAATGTTATACGGCATCCTGTTATCGGTTCGTAAATCGCTCTGGTTACAGGATAAAGCCACGTGGTTTAATAGGTTTCATACGATATTTAACTTTGTGGCGCCCAAAGTATTATATCAGGATTAAGCAATAGTGATTATTGATTCTTTCGCAGTTATGTCGACTGCCTATTAGCACTGCTTCAATATTATCGAATTTCCTTCTTAACATACTTTCATTACGCTCATTCTGAAATATCATAATTTATGGGATTAAGAAAATGTTCAGTGTTTCACAAGACAATTTCCCTTCCCACAGAGATATTTCATGGAGAAGTCAAAATATCGATGTGAACCTACCTTTACTACATAAGCTGCTTGAAAGTCAAGACAACAACACATTGTCTAAAATTACAAAGGCTTTGTAAAACAGAGCAAAATTGATTAAGTTTAATCAAATGACCTCCAATCAAATGTATAATATTATTTCATTAAGCATGTAATTAAATTTGAATGGTATACTTCACCATTGATTGTAATGTGATCTCATACTGTTCATAACAACTAGGACTTGAAGACACTATTTCAGAGAATGTTTTCTGTGAGTAACAAACGTTAGAATGGTAATTTAAGCAAGTATCGTTATAAAAATCAAAAGGTCATTTTTGATTTATTTATTATAACATGTGTCTACTTATTTCTACCATGTTGCATGACGAAATTATGTACAGGCGGGTTCCTCATTTGACCATTCTTTACGAGCAATGTCCGAAGAAGATGGCCGCGCGCCATTGGTGTATTTGCCTTTTTTCATCAGATTACTCTTGTTTTCCAGTAGTTTTATTGACAATGTTCCGACCATCGACCTTCCGGTTCATGTGGTATATGATAACCAATGTTTTAAAATGGTGTTACGTATAACACTCGAAAGAGAAATCGCAGTCGATGGGTAATGTCTTAAGGTCATACGTATCCCTCGACCGAACGGCACGGCCAAATTGGAAACAACATTCACCGGTGGTTGCGGAAAATTGTTCGTCGGAACATTGCGTATATAGAATAGTGGAAAACACAAGTAATCTGCAGAAAAAAATGCATAAATACCTGCTCACTCAAAGGTGCCGCCATTTGCAATCTGTTTTATATCCTAAACATTGATCACGTGACCGCCCTGTCTAAGGTATGTCGTTGCATTTTCAAATTGTCATAAGACCCATGTGATGATGATATTAAAAGAATACCCGAGCACAACAATATTAAGTTCAAATTCAAAAACAATTGTTTTCAAAATAAATCGTTCAATATTTTACTATATCCTCAACATAAATATGCTATACATTCACTATATGGTTATGAAATGGGGTGAGAAAAGAGTCAATTGTCTAGTTTTATATGACTTTATATTAAATCTATAGTTTTGGGATGTCATTTTACCCATTAACACATGTTCAAAGTGATTGAAATCTCAATCAATGAGTTCTTTTATAGCAACACAATACTTAATCCTATAGAAAAGTAAACGGCTAAAATTTGCTTCACTAAGGTCCAGACTATTCATTTCATCAAAGCTTCGGAGTTAAGAGGCAACCAACCCTTCTGGCCTTGATAGAAAACTAACGCGTCAAATATAATACGTATCATACTTTGAATAAACATACAGTATAGCGGCGTTACCGACTTGTACAAGGCGCAGTGAATATTTGTTTTGACATAAAAGTTAACAGTTCAGCTTCTCTTACAGTACCATCGCTTGTAAGGGGTTTTCATTCCTCTTCTTTAATCAAGTAAGTTTAGTTTATATATACCATTCATAATTTCAAATAAACTCTTAAATGAATATTGACTAGCCCATTGTGTACGAATTGTGTCAAATTGGTTTCTCTTCCATGTGTGTTCCTTTTCAGAATTTTACCAGACTTCTCTTTTTAAAAAAAAATCTAAATTGACAAACGTTTGATGTCTGGCATTGAATTGTTTTGGTTTGAGATTTTTTACGATGTAGTACTAACTGTTTGAGAATATGCCTAAATGCTTGAAAATAAAAGTATATGCAACGATTTTAAATAAATATTGTGTAGGTATATGTTTTTGAATTGTGATCCCTTCATGTAAAGCTAGACCCAATCTAGATAAAAAGATGTCGCTAAGAAGTGCAATTATGCAACCTAAGAAATTCGTGTCGTAACGCAGTTGGAACAACAAAAATAGTCCGATTATTCGATATTGTCAAATACTTCATTTGGACAAAACACTCATTAAATCTTCTTTAAAAGATAGTGCGCAAGCAACATACCTTGATAAAGACGCATGCAATGAGATTAATGCTATGTCAAACTACATCTTTTGGTAAACTTTTGGTCACATTCAAAACGTTATCACAAAAAAACAAAAAACAACTTCAGCACAAATTAAACGTGAAACCCAACGAGAAATAAGTAGGACTTGCCAGTTTAATAATTCAGATTGCCCGATTCTTCACCTCTGACCTGGTCACGTGATACACCAATTTTTGAACTGACCAACCAAAATTCGTTATTTTACGTATGATAACAAACAGATTGTTGAAAGACATAATTGAAATGATTGGAGACAACTTTATTTCAAGCACAAAATAACTTATGTTAAAGGAGTGTATTAAGTAGGGTATCACAGCATTCTTAATATGATTTTCACAACTTTTATGAATTCCATATACTTTGTCAGTTATTTATTTGTACTCATATCCTTTCACATGCCTTTAATAGAACAAAAATGTTCTTTAATCCAAATGAGGCGTTTGAACAAGATTTTATGGATTCAACTGTTTTATTTATTTCGAAAAATATTTTTCATACACATGTATAACTTATATAAACGATATATCAACTTGTCTTGACATAGGAAGCTTTAAAGATGCTTGCTCACAATAGAGAAAAATCAAAAGCCAAAAGAAGACAATATCGTTAAAACATTACAGTTTGTGTATTGATGTTTGATACATGATTAAAAGTATATTTTGCAAGTATAGTTTATTCGTGAAACGACAATTTATCTAAGTATTACAGTTTATATGCGGTAGACCTGAAACATGACATGCTATTTCACTGTATACACTATCTAAAGAATTAAAAACCGATATAATTTTGCTCTCAATGACTTTTCATCAGTACGTGACATATAACAGTTCAGCTGTTTTGCAGTTTTAAAGAAATTAATTAATAACTGCTCAGCGCCCTTAAATTTATGAACAAGCACCTTTGATGGTTCCAATTAAAAGACAACGCAAACTTGTTATGCTTCTTGAAAACGCTGACAGTACCCGCGTCGAATGTGGTATTATGAAGGGTCGCTTCACATGAAAATCGACCCCACGGCCATCGTATCCAGAGACCAACGCCATCAGCAGTCATGTTATTACAACAAGCTGATGTATTTTTTGCAATGATTTAGAAATAAAATGAAGTTGTCCGAGAGCTCAAGGACAAAGGGTGTACCCCTTTACTTTCTCCTCGTTCTTTTTCTTTAAGAGTCCTGAATTCACATGTTCATATATGTTGTGAAAAACATATGAATCATATTGAAAAACTCCGTCTTCTGTATAAAATTCTCGATCTAATACGCATAAGACGTTTCATAACCGTTACAGAATTAATGTTCCATTTTATCTTTACAATTTGGGATTTTAGTCATACTTAAAACAACCAAGATTACCTTTTAGAATGAACCGGTACCATGCCCTATTTATTGGATTTTTTTAAGTATCAAGCCCACTATTTTCGTCAATAGGTCGTTTCATTTATTAGTCGGATCCTATTAATTTTTTTCTTTACAACTTGCCCTTGTTATCATACTGTAATGCAGGTTCAACGCTGTTATGCAAACATCTTCTTTAAGTGAACGGCATGTAGTGTTTGTTCATAAACAAAAGACTTTTGAATTCAACGCTTTTTATGCCTGTACCATTACAACTAGGCCTACATGTTTGTTTTTTTTAAACCCGATAACTATGTAATTATCAACATTAAGATCAACTGGACAAAAGAATAACGATTTGTAGCATATGTACAATTAAGAAATTGGTGCGTTCTAAACTGTGCGTGACTGACGATTCATCTGAGGGACTTTCTCAAAGAATTTGATATATGAATATTTTTTAAAAAGAATAAAAGACTTCAAAGGATGAAACGACATCACAGATCTAAAGTATTACATAAAACCAGATATTTGATGATCTTCTCTGATATAGATACAGTTAACTGTTTAAACGGTTCGTTTTGAAAATGGTGCTATTCATTTTATTTTGCCAAATGTGTGCGGCGGTATTTTAAGACCAGCATCATGTCGGTCTCACAAAGGTTTAAGTACGCATGCACAGTCCCTTTACCGTCCCTAATCATGGTGTAAATGGGCAAGAGTTCAACATCAAAACACAAAAAGATGAGCATGAATCGATAAAGAATGTTTTTTCGTTTTTATTCAAAATAATAAGTCTCAATAGTTCACCGAAATGCAAACGTATTTTCCATAAAACTATTCTCAGTTTTTTCAAAACCCGACTATCGTAAAACTCATCTCTGATATGTCTTTTATGTCACTTGTGTCATTTTGGGACCGATAAGTAGGTGCCGTATAACATTTGTGATATCCGGCACTAACCATATAACACATCCACGCGACAAATCCTAACGTCATAAGAAAGACATGACGTCATATTTACATAATTCTCAACTTAATAATCTGAATAATAATCCGAAGCCGAGTCCGATAGCTTTTCCCATTCAAAGACACCAACTATCTATTCTGTTATCCTAAGATGAAATCAAACAATAAAACACTAGAAAAAACGAAAAAATAAGCAGAGAATGATGTAAAAATGACGTCATGGTGTTCTTATGACATCATGATTTGTCACGTGCATGTGTTATATGGGTAGTGCCGCATATCACAAATGTTACACGGCACCTAGTTATCGGTCCCAAAATACCATTGGTGACGGGATAAATAGAGAATAGATGGTTGGTGTTGTGAGTCGGAAATGTCATCGGGCAAGGCTAAGGAATATTATCCGGTGAGCCGAAGGCGAAACGGATTATAATCCGAAGCCGAGTCCGATCATTTTTCCCATTCAAAAACACCAACTTCATATTCTATTCATCCTGTTACCTTTATCTATTCTTTCAAACAAACAAGATGTTAATAAAACACGAGAGAAAAAAAAGGAAAAAAAAAGTAGAGAATGATGTAAACATGACTTCATGCCGTTCTAATGACGTCATTATTTATGGCGTGGATGTGTTATATGGTTATGTCCGGATATCACAAATGATATACGGCACATAGTTATCAGTCCCAAAATGGCACTCGTGACAGGATAAACGAATTTTCAATCTTTCATTGGTTAACACATGTCAGATCGTACTCGGATGTCAAACCTCGTATAGATTTTGCAATCCATTGTTTGAGTTCATAAAGCAATAACTTGGATCGTCCGAGCTATTTTATACAGAAATATATGTTTACTATCATTTTTGTATACTTAAGAACATAATTTGAGTATTTAGAACAAAAGTCACATAGAAGTAAATTGGGAAATTGAAACGCACGAAACCTTTTGACTCTTCATTGCAAGAAAAACAAATGACCTCCTCATTTTGAGATAGATGGTCATACACCTATTACTTTCGAGATCTTGAATTCGTATTGACTCTAATGTTAAATCAGGCATTTTCAAGATTCTGCTGAGTGAAGAATAGTGTTTTCTACACGTAGCTATATACAGAAATATCTAGTGTAACCATTAAATTCTCAGAAACTGTAATAAAATGGACACCTTAATCGCCTCATTTGTTTCTACAGAGCAAAGTGTACTAGTTCTCGTCCGAAAATCAGTCCACAATCTGTCAAATCTAGCCGGGGTACTGGTATTTGTGTTCATACATCCCAAACAAATAGTCCTGCAATAGGCGATCAAAACACACTTTGAGAGCATTCCATGACTATCATCTATACGGGAAACTCATCAGTATTCTACCAGCTCATCTCTTACTAGCAAAACTATGCACCAGAAGTCGAAACTCAAAATGTCTAAATGGGACTACTTTTGGGTACTACGACCCGGAAGTACTCCGTAACAGGTACGAGACCAGATACTCGATTTACAAGCATATATTTTTGTTTTGTAAGTTTCTTGTAAATCAAGCAAAATAACCCATTTTGCCATGTTGTATATTTCAGAATGGCTGTTCATCGGGTATTTGTCATACTCGCTGCTGTATTAGTCGGCTTCTGTAACTACAGTATCCTACAAGCATATGGAGCACTGTTTACGGAAACCCTGGAAAAATTCGGAGAGAGCCGGTCAAAAACATCCATGATACAGTCCCTTCTGGTGGGAACCAGTCTAGGAGCTGGTAAAGATACCCAATTGTTTTGTTCAATCCTTCTTTAAAGAGACTTTCCTACGGATTAAGGACTTTACCTTCCAAAAACAAAATTCTTTTGTGGGTAAAATGAAAACACCTATTACAAGGTTACATTAAACTATGTTATTTATAACGTGTCTCATCCCGTCCCCTTGTATAACCAGTTGGTTAGGATAAAGCGAATTTGTATTGATGTAATGAAAGTGGTGGGTTCTTGTTTCATAATAGTGTCATGAAGTGACAAATTTCAGAATTTTTCAAATGGAAGAATTGATTATGGTCAACTATCTATGGATGGGGATCGTTTAAATCATATTTTTGATATTTGTTACTCAGTCAATGCCTTCAAGGTTAAAGATATAACTACAATGGGAGCTAGGGGAAAGTTTATAAAAGCAGACAGGCACGGAAACTAATAAGGTTGTTTCAATTTTTCAAAAGAGAACTTCATGGTCAGGGTATGTCTATATCATTCATTTCTTTCGTCAGATTAAGCTTGCTTCGAATTGATGTTCTTGATGACACAATCGCTGGGTCTATTCACCTTCAAACAATGCTTTGTTGGAAGTATAACGAACCGAGTACATTTACCTCTAGAAGAAACAATCACATCAGATCAGTGAAAAACATACTGATTGGTTCACTGATCGGCTGTGATGTCTACCTATATACCCGCATATTCTATGCGTTAGAAAAATGCGTTAGGTTTTTAAATTTGAAAATACGTTCTAATAAAGATACATTACCCCTCAACTCCGAGAAGACTCGTCCCGAGTCTTGGCCTATGGAAGATTCGTAGGAACGGAGACTTTGTTATAAGAAGTCTTCATCCAACCGCTGGCACCATCATAACGAACAGAGTCCATTAACATTGTTTTCTTTTACAATGCGCTATATTCTAAACTTTCAAATCTGCATATACGTTACATTACTCTTACCTCCGAGAATACTCGTCCCGAGTATTGGCCCTTGGTAAATACTTGGGAATGGCAATTCCCATAAAAAGGTAAGGCGTCATCCAACAGCTTCCACCATTGTAACATACCAAGCACATTTACATCTTAAAGACACAATTACATCCGATCAGGGTAAAACACTGTCGTCATCTGGTTAGTGCTGGTGTCTTTTCATATACCTGCATGTTTTCTATAACAATTCGTTAGGTTCTCAAATTTGCATAAAAGTTCCCAGAACGTTACAGAAGATTTGAACAAGTGGCGATGATTTTTCCACTGCAGACAATAAGAAAACACAATGTGTTTGACGAGACAACATCTTACTTGGGTTGGGTGGGTTATGCCCTTTTAGATATTCATCCTATTACTAGTGTCATTTTGGGACCGATAACTAGGTGCCGTATAACATTTGTGATATCCGGCACTAACCATATTACACATGCACGTGACGAATCATGACGTCTTAAAACGCCATGACGTCATGTTAACATCATTATCTGCTTATTTTTTTGCATTTTTTCTCTCGTGTTTTATTTACATCTTGTTTGTTGGAGAGAATACATAAAGGTAACAGGATATAAAGAATAGATAGTTGGTGTCATTGAATGGGAAAAGTTATAGAGCTCGGCTTCGGATTACTATCCGTTCCGCCTTCGGCTCACCGGATTATATTCCTTAGCCTTGCCCGATGACATTTCCGATTCACGACACCAACCATCTATTCTCTTTATACATAGGTAGTATATGGTGTGATGGCATTCTTTTTACGTGTTCAAAACAGGTTATCACTGACAAAACATATGTAAAACTGTTGAGTTAAAAAGCCATTCATGGTTAATTAAGAGGTGCTGCATTTGTGTTATCTATGATGGCAGGGTTATTGAGGGCGGCGCAACATCCCCGCATGCCTTCGCATTTTTCGTCGGGTATTTCCTGTGTAAAAGAACATGTGCCTTAACTAATTTGTTTTTGGCGGATCTAAAGAGGTGGGGTGTGCCGATGTCTAATTATAAATCAAGTGTCTGATAAATAATTAATATATGCATCTTTCTACCATTTGTCATTGACAACGGCGGAGGACGTTAGTTGAAGTTGATACTTTTTGTAAGAATTTTTAAATGTGTAAATTGGCTACGATTTCAGTATATGCATGTTGATAATTAGGTCGAAACGTCTTAGACGTTTGCTTATCGGCTGCATTCATTTCTCTATTGACAATGCACATTACCATTTGACTCTTATATGGCATGGTAACACATGATTGTTGATTTATTCCTTGTGCAAAGCAACTGTAAATTTTGTAAAGGGGTTTATAATGTAGTGCCTTATAAGCTTGTATAAAAGTATTAAGAAAGAAACAGGTGTCCTGTATATCTATAACATACTTGCCCAACTGTGCAAATGTTGTATTATTGGGCGAATGCGTTCTAGATATACAGAACAATCCGCTATTTTTCAATAATTTTACAAAAGCCGATACGAGCTAAATGTGTGCTATAAAACATCTTGAATAATTATTTCAAATCAATATCGATGTCAGGCTATGTGACGTTTTATATTTTCCTTTCCAGGAGTAATTGCCGGTTATCTTATCAAAAGAATCAATTTGACCGTTGTATCGACAATTGGTTCCATCATATTACCTCTGGGATTCATTGTGTCGTACTTTTCTACATCAGTAACGTTTCTTATCATCTCTATTGGCATAGTGGCGGGTAAGTAGTGGCATTATGGTAGAAAAAAACCTTTATCCGCCATTTTGAAACACATAGTGGCGGGTAGGTAGTGGCATTGAGGTAAAACACCCTTTATCCGCCATTTTGAAACACATTCTTTCTTCGGATTACTTCGATTGTTGTCGGTATAACTCGATCTGTTCCGGAATAGTTCCGGATCCCGACCGAGTTTAACCGAGAACTACCGAGGTAAGCAGTTGAAAGAATGAGTTTCAAAATGGCGAATTATGGATATTATAATTATTGCTGTACATTAAGATGACACAGAAATAGCAGAGTTGAGATTGTTGTTTAAAATATGTTTCTTATTTACGGATGACATTTAAATTCACTGTGGAGTATTGGATTGTTAACGAAAGAGTGACACACATCTGTTAGTGAATCTGTATCGAAATTTGGGTTCAATGCAGGGAGGTTTTGGAGGCAGGTATTGATTTGACACATTTAAGACTAAATCATTTATACATTAAATAAAAATGATATCGGTAACCCTGATGTAAGATCGAAATAAATTTCATCTCGAATCCTTTAAAAAATACATAATTTTATTCGTGGAATGGGTAATCGAACAGATATACAAATGTACATGTAGTTCTAAAATTCACTCGATGAAATTAAATTTCTATTACACAAAGCAAGTTAAAAAACATTTCTCGGTTTATAAGTTGTCTCATTACGTTTTCCTTTCTTTGATCTAGCTTTCTCTAAATATTGTAGCTAACGATTCTTAAATGTAGGACAAATCATGTTTGCAAATTTAGCAATCTTTGTGTCCCAAATGTGTATTACATGGTAGTTTACACTCTTTATAGTGTTAGATGTTCTTTGAATCTAACTTTAGGGTTGCATTTGGTTTGAATTCTCTCTCAAAACACTTACCTCATTGGCTTACATTTGGGGAAAAAGACTAATGCTTATGCCGAGTGTCGACAACAATTTGGCGCTTTTCAAGGCCAGGAACAAAAACTGTGCAACGTTGTGTAAATTAGGGAACCTAATGCATTGTTATAGAGACCATGCAGGACTATAAAGAGACTGCACAACCGATTAGTGGACGATATCGTTTGCCCCTGATTGGAAGTGATTGTGTCGTTTGAGGATGTATATGCACGGTTCGTTACATTGGTGGCAGCGGAGGAATATCTTGCCCATCTCCCACGGGTTGAGACTCTGGACGAGTGTTTTCAGAGGTGGGAGTTATGTAGTCTTTGTTGAACGGTTATACAAATTTGAGAACCGTTTATGCTCGGGTCGTTACTAATGTATCAATTGTAACTGTCTTGCCTTCCTTTCTAGGTGTTGGTGTTTCGTTTACATACGTCAGCACCGTCGTCGTTATGGGAACAGTGATGTCAGAAAAGCACAAAACATCTGCGTAATCCTTACAGAATGTGGCTTGTGGAGTACCTAGTATCGTCCTTCCCTATTTCTACGCTTGGCTGACCACGACATATGGATTATCTGGAACATTTCTCATATACGGTGGCATTACTCTGAACAACTTGGCGGCCTCAATCCTATTTAGTAGTGTCAATCTGTATGGAGAGGGGCTGGAAAAGAGATAACTGTCGTTGAAAGCCAGGTAAAACTTGATAACATTGATTTGCAGCCAATACAAGACGGTTCTACAACAACAGTAGCAACAACAACCACGGCAGAAGAGAATGGCCCCATTGCCAAGCGAGATCAGCAATCAGAAGGTGCTCAATTCGTCGGTGCGACACAAACAATGGCGTTTGTTCTCTTCTTGATTGGCGAGGCGCTTGTTGTCTCCACAATTGGCGCAATACAGATTGTGTACCAAGACATCGGCGCGTCAAAAGGCTTGTCTGCAGGCCAGACGTTGTCGTGCATTTCCGCCTTCAACATCGCGAGTACGGTCGGTAGATTCTTCCCGTTCGTTTTCCAAAAGGCTTCCGAGAACCCGTTCGTTTCGCCAATCGTAGCCTCGATATGCGGAGTAGCGGGTCAGGTGGTACTGTTGGTGACGTCACAGTATTACGTCGTTCTGATTGGCTATGTGCTGACCGGGTTGACGGACGGGGGTTCGTCTGCCTCCTCCTCGGTTGTGATTTACAAGATATTGAGCAAGGAGAAGCAGACGGTTGGTTTTGGGCTGGTCCTAACCTTGATAGGTGTCCTGATAACAGCAAGCGGGCCCATATATGGTAGGTCCATACACTCAGTTGTATATATATCAGATTTGATCCAATGGAGGGTCGTTTGAATAAAAAGCATCAGTAGGTGATTTTAGCAATGATAACACCAATAGTGTATTAATTGGGTACTCAGTATTAAAACTTGGTACATGTAAGGGGTTTTCAGCAGATTATGTTTCTTATGCATGTATATGGAATAATATCTGTTTAGATATGTAGATATTGATTTTGCGACAATGATAACGTATATTACAATTTAATGAGTTTTCTTGAGAGTATGTAAGGTGTACTAAACTATGTCGTTTTTTATTATGACCCACTATTGGAACTAGTGAAAGGTTAGAATTGAAATCAAAAGCAGACAAAATACTATTTGAACACAAATAAGTTTCCTTAATAGAATGAATAGAAACTATTGAGGCACATGTAATAACCGCTCATTATGTGCAATACACTCTTTTATTACGCTGATCTTTAAGGGCTGTTTAATAAATGTGTCAAATCATTGTACCATGGAGTAAAGAATTAAAGATGTGAGGAAATTCGGAAGTTAAAGATTTTTTACTTTAGAACTGTCGACAGCTGTAGTGTTATATGATGCGCACTGAAGAACAATCATTTGAAGCAAACTTATATGGCTTTTAAGTCTTTAGAGTTTGTATACAGTGAATAAACATGTATTTTAATCCAAACGCGTGACATCGCTTTTGAGATTTTCCATATGTACACTGTACAAACTAAGATGAATTGACGCTTTCTGAAATAATTATGCTTTCAATAGCTACTTTTATCGTATATCAAGTAACAATTCAAAAAATCTTTTCAACGATTTTTTATTTTGACTTTCAATTTTTCTCTATTGTGATTAAGAACTGTAACTTTTAAAACTTAGGCCTATTTAATTCAGCAATGAATCTTCTTTATAGTAATAATATCCCGTTTCCTTTAATTCCAGGTGCCATATTTGACCAAACGAGATCCTACACGTTGGTGCTGTCCATAACTGTTACAAGTTTCGCCATAGGATCAGTTCTCTTTGCAGCATGCTTCATTTCGTACAGAAATCATTGTTGCGGTTCTCAATCGCAGTACAGAGTTAACAATAACTAAATATGCACTTACACTAATTCTGTTTTTTGAAACGCACTTCCGAAAAAGCAAAATGACAGACGGAAAATCAATCACACTTACCACAAGCAAACATGTAAACACAAGTATACAACCTGTTCAGGCGTCTACATCATCAGGTGGTATACGTTAACTTTGGCCCTTCTTTATTCTTTATAAAAACAGCCGTGTTGGCGACTTCACAGTACCTTCCATGATAGGATTCTTGTTGTTTCACTATTCCACGTTCGGTACCCTAACAGAATTTCACAAGCAGACATGCGGAAGGTCAGCAACGTTTTTCGCTATTGGCAATCGTTTTTTATTTCACCCTCAAAAATAGCATCAGAGAACGCAGGGTTCAGCCAAGGACGTCTTCCTTATCGCTTCGCCTTCCGAAGAAGTAGTTCTGGAAATATGTAATAATTCCAAGATTTAATCCATGGCCAACACCCACAAAATATCAAAATCAGTCAAAAAGGCCCTTTTTGAGTCCGAAAAGCATAAATTTAACACAAAAGGTAACATTCTAAATCTTCATTAATTACTTTGTACTGTACAACGACCTCCGAAAGTAATTTCCCAGTGTACATCCACCATCAGCAACGGCCGACTCCTGTACTGACCATACACATGTTACTTTTGAGAACTTGAATTCCCATTGAATCCAATGTTAAATCGGGTATCTTAAAGACTCTGTTGAGTGAAGAATAGCGTTTTGTACCTTTAGCTTTATACAGAAATATCAAATAGGTCCATCAAACTCTCAAAATCTGTCATAAAATAGAAACGGACTTAATTATAGTTCAACCAATTTAATTTGAGATTACTCGGGGACACACGTTTCCAATGTCATTTTGTTCGGGTAATCTCGTTTGATAAAAACAAGTTGTTCATTCATTGAATACGGACACACCCGAAAGGTCTCATGAAAGTGCGATCATGCACCAACAGCCAAAGGTATAATGTCTGGTTAAGGATCTTTACCATCTCTGTAACGAGTAACAAAGGCTAAAGGCTCCAACGGTTTATCCTTTGAAAAGTACTGAGAGCTACTTGTCGTAATCAATCGCCGTCGGCATTGCTCTCCAATACATAGCATGGTGTAAAAGAAGTCCGTTGACGAAGAGAAAGAACAAACGTTCGGATGAAACTTACGTTTGTATGCTGCTCATTCTCTTATTTGTACTTTTAAAGGACTATATCACGGCCGAAATTGATTTTCAACGCTTCCAAATATGAATATGAGCAAAATCATGAAGACAAGCCGTGGGAACTTAGAAATGTTATTATTGATGAAAAAAGCATTGTCAAATGAACCACGTCGGGTGTTTTTGTCATGTAGTAAGAGTGCAGCAGACGAAAAACCTACCCAATTTCCGGAACAGCTTTTCTTGAATTACGATAAACTCGAGATTACAAACTCAATAAACGAATAAAGGAATAATAAACAGCTAACTTCGATGTAGAGTAGCCGTGCGTTAAATTTCCAAATAAATGAGATATAAGTTGATGTGTAAAGAAGCATAAACACACCATCCTTAAAATTTGCATCCTCCATCTTGCCTTGTACTTGACGTAAGAAAAACTGTGTTCATAAGGTAACCGCTTCGTTTCATGCTTTTCAGTAGCACAGTTATGAAAGAATACGTATTTGCCTTCCAGTGCGAGCGTATCAATCGTGTTTATCTTGCTTCGATTATGAATATTTGGCCTTTATCATCAGTGTGAAAAGGCAAAATTAGATGTAGACAAATCAAAACGGAAACGGAGGGCGAACTACACACTTTGTACAAATGCGCGAAACGGCATGGTTGTTGGAAGATGGGCTATTCTCGCAAAATTATGAATGATAAGCTTGTTTTTGGACATATGTATAGCTTTTAATAGCTTTTAATATATTAGTAAGAAGAAAATGGTTAGACCTTCAACTACCGAGTGAATTTGATGACGGACTTCTTTGAGGCGTTCCACCCATCGCAAGATACCATTTTCGGCTAAAAGCTGTCAATTCAATCAAACGATCTGATACACGACAATCAGTGAGCAATAACGCACATAAAGTGGTTGGTGGTTGAATATTTAAGAAAGAATTTGGAATAAAGCTTTCTTCCTGTCAATTAGAAACGATCTCCGCACTGTTAGGCATATTTGGTCAATAAACATGATATCTGAGTTTAATCTACATGTCAGTGTAAAGTTTGTTTTGCCCGTGCAGCTCGTGATACCTAAACCTTATGCTGCGGGGATGATAGTATGGTATGTGTGGTACCACGTTTTCATTTGTTGGATAGGGTTGAACACATACTGATTTCTTATTAATCAATCCATGGCTTTTTTCAGTATATAACAGTTTCTAGTGATTTTCTTTAAGTCATGCATTTTTCCCCTGAAAATGAGTTTACCTAAAGAGTTTTCTTTCCCTTTTTTGCAAAGCCAGCTAGCTCCCCCAAATCTACCAATTTTACTATATAAAAAGGGTATCAATTTGTCCACTCAAATGAAAAAACTGCATGCAATCGTTTCTTTTATGATTTTGAATGTTAGATAGTACTAATAGCATCAAGTTTCCATGACCGACCAACTTATTCATAGGTTACAAATGCACATAAGAGGGCCATATTGACACTACATACATCCCCATAGTATGTATAAGAAATTTGAATAGTTATTTTTCTTATTCCATGTATCTCGCTTTCGAAATGGATCAGGATTTTGTTGAACCAAACATGTTCACCAATTCTCGCACAAATCAAACTTCATTCAATCCTTAGTGAATTGTTAATATTTTCAATGATTTAGATTTAATTGTATGTTATGAAGGCTAATTGAAAGAGGTGTATGTTGATAAATACATTTTTTCTCTCAATATGAAACCATTTAATGTAACACAATATCATTACAAACATCGTATTGATATCAACAAAATAAGTTTTAGTTTCAGTCACAAATTCTTTCAAATTATTATTTGTGTAAACTTAAATGAATTTTGGCGATAATTGGCCACCATACTTATTTATTGGTACTACTTTTTTGTGTAAAGTGAGCCTTTGAAAATTGAAAGTTATATTGTACATGTCAGTCCTTTGCATAAAAAATGATGGAATACAAATTGAAATTTAAAAAGCTAAGTCTCGGTGTATCTAAATGGAACTCTAAGCATGGTCACGCATGTAATTATATAGTTATTAGTACATTTAGGTCTTTAAAAACTTGTACCAAAAAATGATGAATTAAAACATGAATTATTCTTTCTATTTCATGTATCAAGTTCATTGTTTGCTTCTAAAATCTTTAAGAAAGCATTTTTAACATATCCATGAATGATAAATGTGCTACATTTATTCAATTACTTCAATATAAGAAGTTCGTACCCCACCCACCCATTATCAAATTTCGGCCATGACTTCGTCCTTAAGTTATTGGATCGTTCTGATGATGGCATTGATTATTGATGTAATATTATTATATATTCTGTTGAACAAATGGTTCATTGTCTTAAGCCAATAAATTCTGATTTAGAAACAGTGCAATATGGTCAGCTTTTCAATTGATAAACGTACAATTTCCATGCATAAACATTGTCTGCAATCGTGAGGAAACAAAGGAACTGAAATACATGGTTGAATAAAAAGCATGTTATATAAGACAACTATATTAAAACAAATACTTCTAACGATTTATAGACGTGAAGCAGGAATTGCAGGATAATGTCGATCATAGGGTACGTTGATTGTTCGATAAATAAGGGGGACAAACCCATGCCTTCTAACAGTATGATACTCTTTTGTCTTTTGAATTCAACCCCGAATGCACCTATAGTTGCGATCATACACAAACAGCCATTGGTGTAATGGTCGATCAAGGGTTTTTACTGTCTCTGCAAACAACAAGAGCTAAAGACACCAACGTTTTACCCTGAGACGACTTTGTATGAGGGGTCTATGATGGTTTCCATCCACTATATCATTAGAATCTGAGTGCCGAAAGTTGTTTGTCGTTAAGTTTCTTCAAATGCATTCTTAGTGTGGTTTCCAAGGTTTAATGTTTTTCCCCATGATACCTGTATTGTGTATATGATAGCCACACCAAGACTTTTTCCGTTGCATCACGATTTTCCTTGGATTCACCAGGACTCGTGAAGGGCTACGCATCTTTTCGAACAAAATTAGCGATGCAAGTGAGGCTCGAGCTCGGGAGTGTCTGCTTTTATTTCAAATACTTACACGACTTGGCCACACATATTCCCTAGCTGGGAAGAACTCTGCTAAGCTGAGTTGGGCTATGTTTTTCTCTTAGCCGCCTGCGTTGTTAACGATGAATCTTAAGGTAGTTAGGTTTCTTGATGCCTAGTGATCCCGTTAATTATAGTAACTAATCTCGGTTGTGCATCTTTTTTTTCTCTTGAAAGACGTACCACCCAATCAAATAACATAGAATGTATAGAAAATGAGGCATGTATGATATATACGTTCGTATAAAGAGGCCCGTGATGCACGGACTTTGATGACCGGCATGTGTATATAAGACTGAGTCAATGTGGTTCGTGGTTGGTACATGTGTATTGAAATCTGTTATTAGTCGGTGGTTTCTCAACGATCAAAGTTATCACATGATGTTACTAAACCATCATAATTATCTCCAAAGAATTCAATAAAAGTGGGCGTAAACTCTTTGAGCCCGATAGTAAGTGCAATGTCAGACAAACTACATTTATACGTAAATATCACAATATCGTGTCCATGTCTTGTAGTAGAATGTAAACAAAGGGAACTAACTGCTTGAATAAAATCAACTTAACTTGTGGGGGTGTGAGGAATGGTACATGCACTGTATATTATTGGACATAGACGACCCTTGAATCATATAGCGACCTTTATGAGGTAGTGAAATAAAGAAACTCCGAGAAAACACATCTTGTCAGGACGAGAGTCAAACTTCCGCCCAACCATCCGGGTGATACCGCAGTGGGTTTGACAAAATCGAAATTCACCGTTATGGGATGTGGTCATTGGATTAGAGGAAACAATGTGTATCTTTCTATTGGTCGACACCTATACCCAAGAGCAAATCTTAATTGAGTGACACCGTAGTACAATGCATCGGAATTAACTTTAGAAACAATCACTCAAAGTGACCCTTTTAAAGATACTTTTTCGAATCCAAATCGTGAATGTGCTTATTTCCGGTTAAGCAGGAAATGCCTATACTTTTAGTGAACAAAACAAACACATTCTACAAGTGTTGATACACAAACGGTCATGGGTTTCATGTCAGACAGGGGCCTTACACCAAACACCTTAACGTTTGGCAAAGTAGATTCCCTGGCTAAGATAAAATGTGCATGGTAAGATTGACTTGGTTTTCATGCCTGTTGTTCTCAATAAGGATAGCAAATGTATGCGAGGTTTGGTGCTGTTTGTTCTTAGAAGACAGATAACATAGAATATATCGAAAAGGCAGCACATATACAACGCTTTTATATAAGGCATCCGCTCCACGATCTTTGTTGATCGGTCCTTGTTTGTACTTTCTTTTTGAAGTTAACATGCTCTCTTGTTTGGTACGTGCTCATGGTCATCCGATATAATACGGACGTTTCTCAACGATTAAATAACAAACGACTGTCCCACAAATATATCCTCATATTATACCTCATGTCTATGAAGTAGGCCTAGTGAATTACCAAATGGAACTAACTGCTAGTCAACTCAATTGGAGGTAATGAAATGAAATGTGATGTCCATAGGAGCTGTTGGAAAACACGTCTTGTCAGTACGAGAGTCGAACTTCCGCCCGACCATCCGGGTGATACCGCAGTGGGTTGGACATCATCGAAATTCACCGTTATGGGATGTGTTCATTGGCTTAGAGGGAACAATGTGTGTCTTTCTATTCTTCGACACCTATACCCCAGAGCAAATCTTAATTGAGTGACACCGTAGTACAATGCATCGGAATTCACTCAACAATTACTCAGTTACCCTTTTCAAACACGGACAACATTATTTTTCAATACAGTGTTGGCCGTTGACGAAGATAACTTTGGTCTGTATGCTCCACACTCAGGCGACTGTCTAAAAGCTCAATTTGCTGAAAAGGGCGTATTGTCAATGCGAATTGTTTGCTTTTCTTTCTGCCATAAATTATGTTTAGGAAACAGTGCTGGAAGGAATCAGCTTTGCGACTGATAGACATAGAATTTAAATGCACTGTCATTACAATTTTTGGATAATACATGCACACATTACATGTTTTAGATAATACATAAGTATAGTACAATTTGTGGTCCTAGAGAGATTTTGTCAAATCCATGGGTATCAGTGGTATGTTTTGAGTATAAGGTTTTTAATGGTCAATCACAAACATTACTAGTAGATGAGCGAACTTGATTTTAGAAATCAGAGAAATACAACAGAATACTAACCTTATCTTGTAAATATACTTGAAACTGTCGAAATTTGTAGCATTTTCAATTGATTTCAAGAAGACGAAATGTCTCAATCGTTTCAAGCTTTCATTGTTGTGGGATTTTAGGTAAGTATATTGCTGCACGATTATAGCACAAAACGTGGCGGGAAAGCTTGGCAAATGAACAGTGTGTATTTTCACCGTTGATAATTTGTAGATTATGTCAATAAAGAGATAATGATTCTTCACACATAGCAGATTCAAATTTGTTAAATAGAGTATGTCTTGGAAGCGGCATAGAGGCGGTGTTGACACGAGTGGCATTAACAGGACTATCTCAAATGATGTTACGTAGGTCTTTGGAAACGCTTAACCTCTCTTAACCATTAAAACATTTACTAAACAGACATTGTCTGACCAATGGCAACAGAAATGGCACACTAGTTCGCAAAACTCTTAAAAAAAATATCACTTAAGGGATGTCACGTACGTCTTTGGGAACGTTTAACCTCTCTTATCACGTGACGCCAGAAAGGTGCGCAAGAAAGGATTCCTGCGTCTATGTATAAACCAGCTTTTCAAAAGAAGCGCTTTCAGGAATGAAGGCTCACTAATAGTTCTTAACGAAAACACGGGGTTTGGGGCAATTTAGTAGAATAGGAGTTGAAAACGTTGTTTAGTGGCACTGGTTGCACATATCAAATTCTTAACGTTTTATATTCACAGAGCTCACCGATGGCCTAATCCTTCTATTACAAGGTTAGAGCTTTAGACTGATCCAATATGAAGGTATCGACAGAATCTTAGAATACAATTATAAGTACCAATTAATATTTTCTCCAAAAACCACGTTGACTGCTTTTTGAAAGAAGCAATTCCTTTATTTTGTCAAAGTGGTTTTTGCCTTTTTCGCAGTCATTTTTTCATTCTTCTGTAACGCGTACTATCTTTTTCTGTCATTATTTTTCTAATTGCACCGACCTCTGTTGGTTAGAAATGGTTATGTTAATTTGTTAGGGCAATAGTTGCCCTTTCCGGTCCTCCTACAGCAAACGCCTCTGTATGATATGTAACATAGCACAAATAGAACTCCCCCGATGGCAAAACTACTGGATGTTATGGACAACACCAGGTTATACGATTTGGTTTGGTCGATAATGGCACCTGCAATAAAAGAGAATCAACGTTCATGATTCTTGGCTGCTAATTTCTGAACTCTGTTATTTGTCTTGTAGTGTTAAATATATTAAAAAAAGCGTTAGCAAACTCTCTCAAAAGTGTTGCTGTCGTGTTGGTGAAGTTTAAGAAGCACAGTTGTGAAAAAAGTTTGAAATGTGTTCTTTGTCTTGAAGTGGTAAAGGTGAAGAGGCAGAGTTGAGCTAAATAACTGAATTGTGTCGTTTGCCTCTGTAAGGTTTGTTTTGTATTATAGGCCAAAGGTCTCATAGGTTATGAGATCAATTATCCGCTCCTGAAACAAATGTACACGTTCCGTAAACAGGGCCGGTCGCACTTCCTACCATTCCCGTTTACAGTTAAAAAGGCCCAATAAAAACCAATTTTCAAATAGTATTTTGCAATTTAAATATTCGGACATAAAACCGAATATTCAGATATTTGAACATTCGTTCCCCTCCCTAGTTTCATTTTTGGCTATGGGTAATTTTGAAAGTAGTATGAAACAGTAAATACATATACAGTACACCTACCATACACAGGGCCGCTTGCACTCCCTACGACCCCCATGAGCGTAAGAACAAACCCGAACCCCATCGTCTGCGCATTCTGACTCAGTATCTTGTAAATGATCACTGAGATTGAGGCGGAAGTTCCCCCGTCAGCAACACCCGACAGAACGTAGCCAATCACGACGAGGTAATAATCGGACGTAATGAGCAGAAGGAGTTGACCCAATGCCCCGGAGGATGCTGCTACTATTGGTGAGACGAACGGATTCTCGGACACTTTCTGGAAAATCATCGGGAAGAATCTAGAGACGGTGCTGGCAATGTTGTAAGCGGAAATACACGTCAATGTCTGTTCCGCCGATAAACCCCGAAAGATTCCGATGTCTTGATAAAGCGCCAATATGCCAATCACTGTCGTCATGGCCAGGGTCTCGCCAATCGCAAAGAGAACGTATGCGGTCACGTGAGAGCTTCCGCCGCCATGATTATTGACTTCCGGTTTTGTTTCTGTCACAGCAACACCATCTTGAGTGCCGCTTTTTGGTACAATGTCGCCATTCTGGGACACAAGTTCTTCTGACGTAGCTTTGTCTGACTTCACGTCGAATGCTTTATTAGTGTGTCCATTGTCGTTGGTTACGACGATTTCTTTTTCAGCCAAAACATTTTTACTGGTTTTATTTAGGCTAACACCACTGAATAAAATCGATGCTGCCAGGTTGTTCAGCAGGATTCCGCCATAGATGAGGAATGTACCGGACAATGTGTACGTCTTAGTGAGCCAGGCAAACAGATACGGGACCACTATTCCAGGAACACCACAAGCCACGTTCTGTATGGATAAGGCGGAAGTTTTGTGTCTCTCAGATATCACCGTTCCAAGAACGACCACAGCGCTAACATAGGCGAACGATATGCCCAAACCTGTAACGGACATAGAAAGTGAATATAGGGGAAAAGAAGAAGCACATGCGCATATGCGTCCACGCTTATCTTGAAACATGCATGTTCATTCTGTTGTAGCTAAACTGTTGTCGCCCTGGTCAATCTGTTTTACCCAAACCGTTATAGACTGAAAGCAATACGACAAAGG
The DNA here is from genome assembly GCA_947846245.1 of Cerastoderma edule. Classification (NCBI taxonomy): domain Eukaryota; kingdom Metazoa; phylum Mollusca; class Bivalvia; order Cardiida; family Cardiidae; genus Cerastoderma; species Cerastoderma edule. The sequence goes on along the minus strand of OX401405.1, from coordinate 54,087,913 downwards.
TCTATCAACCTAGAGTGGCACATTTACTTTCAATTATCATATATCATATCAAATTGAGAGAAATATCTGATAAATCTGCTATCATAGAGTATACTGCACTTGTAGGGTAGAATACAGTGCTGAAAGGGTACTTACTCACGAATTGCTGAACTCTCCCACACAAACATTGTTTTCTGGTGTCAAATGTGTTGAACCGTTATTTAGACGTGTACGATATGTCGATATCTAATACCAAAATGGAAACAAGGTCAATTTTTTAAAATTGTTCTTTTTTTTCGACAAACAATCGAAGTTACTGTAATCCAATTTATCTATTTGCATATTTCTATGAAAATATCATTTCATCTCTGCTGGAAAGCATACTTACCGAAAGAATAACCGTCTCGTTTCAATTTGACCTTGACCTTTTGCCGATTGGAGATCGAAGAAGCCAGATACAAGTGTGTCACTTTGTTTGGAAGTCAATAACGAATATCATGTGTAAATGGGACAAACAGACAAACAAAGCTAAAGCACTGTGCGACAAATGGATGATAAAATATGGACTCTATTACTTACCGGAAACAATGCCTATAGATATAAGAAGAAATGTGACAGATTTTGCGAAGTAAGACGCGATAAATCCGAGAGGTAGCAGCACCGATCCGATAGTCGACACAACTCTCAGACTAAATCTTCTGATGAGGTAACCAGCCACTACTCCTGGAAGATAAAAGTATAACAACATGATACTTCAATTTTTTTCAAATAACAGGCAGACAGAAGAACTATGAGATTTCCAAGAAAACAGTCGACTTTTTCTTTGGTTATTGATGGAAGAAATCGGGCACCATGTTTAGGTTTTTTTATTGTCTGAAATGATAAAGGCAATAGACTACTTAAATTGTTGAAATTGTTTTGATAAATTGATGGAGTATGAAGATACACATGTATTCCGAAATGACTTTTTGGTATTTGCTCGCATGGTAATACGAACTATTTTTCCGTCGAGTAGATTCGATTTTCGTAAAGAGCATATTTTTGCGCCAGAGTTATCAACGGCATTTAATAATGGTAAAATATACAAAATTGCGACAAAGGTAGACAGTGATAAAGTGTCGGTCAATTCCCATTAGGCGTGAAAAATAGTGCCAGGATCAGCCCTCAATTCGGCGCAAAATGGTTTAGTATCAAGGAAGCAGTCATCGAGAGTAAATTAAATAAGTTTCAAGCTTCCGTCACATTCGTTGTGAAATTTATTAGTCTAAACTTAAAAAAGAAATAAAAAAGAAATAGAATGAAATAAAGAAAAAAATGAAAAAAAAGAAGAAAAGAAAGCCAGACATTTATGAAAAGGTTTTATTACCTGCTCCTAGACTGGTTCCCGCGAGTAGAGAAAATATCAGCGACGTTTTTGACCGCCCCTCGTTAAACTTGTTCAGTGTCTCCGTAAAAAGGGCGCCATATGCCTGCAGGATACCGTAGTTGAAGAACGCGACATAAATGGCGCCAAATATCACCAACCCTCTGTGCAACTCCATTCCTAAAAATTGCAATTTGAAATTTTTTTTTTATGTTCAGAATAAAAGCACCTGCTTAGCTGACGGCAGATTTAAAAAGACAAAAATTACAGTTGTCTCGCTGATCTTTGATATTTAAGTACTCAGTAAGTAAATATCGATAGCAATAGAAGATCGCGTTTTCAAATTTTGCAAAATAACTATTTCAGTATTGTTTGGTGTGTAGCCATAATACAGCAAAATGTTCTCAAGCAAACCATATTGAACTGGGCTTCGTATTTCAACTGAAAAGGTGTTGAAGTGATAAAAAAAAAGAGAAAGTCAACAACAACAAAAAACCCTAAATATATGAAATAAAGCACTTTTGTTTTAACCTTCTTGATATATTTATACCTTGAATATGATTCCCGAAAACTTTTGGAAAAAGGATCAAACCTTTTCTTTTCAAACTTTTTATAAATCGTTATTTTCAGATATCGTCTAATTCATTGTGTCGAAAAAAATGCAAATGTTGAAAAGTCATATAGAATTAACAACTTCAACCTAACAATTTTTATAGGTTTTAGGAAAGTATGTCCAATATTCATTCAAATTTCGAGCGCAAATAATTTTAACTTACTTGGAAATATCAATAAGAAACTCGAGATTCGCTGCTCAAAAATTAAAACGGAGTGAAATCATTCGAAGGCAACAACAGTAACAACAACAATCTACTGATTTTGGGTGAACATCTTACGGTTGGGTAGACATTAATTACGATGAACCTTAAGCATA
>OX401405.1:54048140-54080640 GCA_947846245.1 Cerastoderma edule | reverse complement strand
CTTCAAGTTCAGAGTTTTCCTTAATCCTTTACAAACTAACAACGACATTTGCAAAAGGAATAATTGATCTTAGCGATAAATTCCTCATTTTCCCACAATGTATTCTGCCCTATCAGAAGATAATTTTCCAATTTCCAAGTCTTCAGCAAACTCTTTCAATTTGGGAGAGTCGAAAATTGTGCGTTTGGTTAAGCGTTAAACGAATAAATCAAACCAGGTACGACATTTGACCTTGCGATCGTTCGATTAGTGGGGGCAATGAACACATCCGTATGAAACCAGTGACCTTCACAATCGGAACACCTCGGCCATTTCTTAAAATAACCTCGGAGGTAATGTGGAGCCATTTTTGAAAGTAGGTCAGCAACGAAGGGCCAATCGTATCTACTCGGCAAGCCCCGTAACAAGCCGGGGATTGCCGAAAAGAGCCGATTGATTAAATATGAAACAAAGATGTGTTGATATGGTCATCTTTAATGAAAAGGGTAAACAACCCATTCAATTGTGATATATAACCAATTTGTGTGTATTCAATAACATATTTAGTGCCTGTGTGCATTTTGCGTTATCCGCCGGAAATAAGGCGAATTACCCCAGGATTTCTGGTGTATTCATGTACTGCCTACGAGGTATATCTACCGACTTGTTACGGGGAGTGCCGAGTAGATACGATTGTGACCTTCATTGTGACATTAGATAACTTTGAACTACAAAGCTCTCCTACGCTTGGGTACCATACATATAGTGCTAGGAGAGAAACTCTGAGAGGAAAAATGCTCTTAACGATAAATTTCTCATTTTCCCACAATGTTTTCTCCGCCATCTGAAGATAGTTTTACAACTTCATCACATTTTGAAATGTAGTCCGCAAACTGTCTCAATTTGGGACGGTCGGAAATCTGGCGTTTGGTAAAGGGTTAATTCTGTTGAACCGTGCATCACAAGATAGCGACCAAATGTTGACCCGATGTAAAATTCAAATGAAGTGAATAAAGGCCTATGAAAGTGAATGTTTATTGTTTTACCCGTCTTGATCGGCCAAATTGTGCAGTTAAGTATGTGGTTCTTCCTCAACATTTGACGAACTCGGTATCGAAAAATAAGTTTAGAGTTGATAAAACGAAGAAAAATCCCAGGCAAACATAGTACGCCTATACCCAGCTTGGTGGCACAGAGGTAGAATGTCCGTGTCAGGTAAGAAATAAATCCACATGTTTCCATCCAGATGGGTTTTTCATTGGATTAATAATGCGTCGGTTATCTTGCGATATACGGCTCAAAATAAAGACTAAAATCCGTGAAGTCCAACTACTAAAACTCAAAAAGAAAGTATATACAGCTTTCGATTCAAAATTTATAACGAAAAAAATATTATCCTTCCAGACTTGGTAGGATTAATCTGTGATGGCAGAGATCTCTTTACCCAATGTAAGGGGAGATCACTGCGCAGAATAATGTAGCCATGGCTGGTTGTGTGTTATATATAGATATATAATGTTTATGCACATTCACGGGTGACGAGTCTGTTAACGAGGAGTGAGCACATCTTTTAAAATGAAAGGAAAGCTGACTTATGTAGGATGTCAGAGTGCGAATGAAAAGGGTCACTTTGATTAATTGTTAAGTTAATTCCGATAAATTGCACTGTGTGATCATTTAATTAAAAAAATATCGATGGGGAATATGTGTCGACGAACAAAAAGACATGTACTGTTACCTCTAGATGGTGTATTTCGATTTTGTCCAACCCGGATGGTCGGGCGGAAGTTTGAATCTTGTACTGATAACACGCGATTTCCCGGAGCTCCTACAGAAATTGGTTTTCCTTTCGTTACATGTATTACATGTTACTGGTCACTTCATCATTTAAGAGTCATCGATTTCCAGTCTTACACAGTACATATACATGTACCCTTCCTCTCACCACCACCAGTTTATGTGATTGTATTCCAGTAGTTAGATCCATTGGAAATATACCACTTCGTTCACAAGGGTGGTATACATGTATTGAGATATTTTCGAATATAAGTCATTGGTCTATCATGCGGGAACTATCGATTTCAAAGAAGTTACGTCGCCCTACCTCTTAATGGTCACCACATGATTTTAGGTAAGACCTGGGTAATTGAAAACTGACCATTGCTTTGGTTAAAAACTAAGTTGAAACGTAATTCACAAACTATCTATCATTTCAAAGGCATTCACCAAGCCAATTTTCAAAATTTGAATTTATGTTTTTAAAATGAATATCAACAATTTTGTTCTTTATTTCATTTTGGATTTCATCACGTTTTGAAATGTCTTAAACCAAAAAAGAGTTATATAGCAGAGCTTGATACTGCCTGATGATGGATATGTGGGATTCCTGTTTGTTTGCCTAATTTTTCATGATGTGGATAACAGTGTCCTTAGTACTATTGAGCGACTTTTAATAAAAATGTTTATCCTGTCACTAGTGCCATTTTGGGACCGATAACTAGGTGCCAGATAACATTTGTGATATCCGGCACTAACCATATAATACATCCACGCGACAAATCATGACATCATAAGAACGTAAGATATATATAAGAAAATATTTCCTTTTATATCATAAATGAGGACAATAGATTGCAATGTAACACGTCATTGGAATCGTCTCTCCGAGACACTTCGAATGACAGGTCACATTACAATATTGTATTTATTGTTTAAGATAGTTTTCAATCATATCGATTTTGACTTGCGCAAATATGTTCCTTAAGTTAATAAGTTCAAATTCAACTCTATCAAGCGACAGACACGGGACAGCAGAGTCGAAGGTTCAAAGTCCCGTGAAAAGCGAGATTTTCCTTGCGACTTCTCATTTATCCTCATTTGGAGCAAGAACTGGTTGTCTATCCAGGAAGCAGAAGTGCAGTATCGAGAGTCATAAGTCTTAGTTGTAAGGCCTTATTTAAACAAACGATGGAAAATAACTAAGTTTAAACTAATCTAATATATTGTCATCTCCCGAAAGAAGTAGATACGCTTTATGAACTATACATTTTCGTTTTGTTTTTAAAGGAAGAACGTTTTCCTGTTGGTTAATAGTGATATAGGGAAATAACTAGGGATGGGAACGAATAGTGAAATCACTATTCGAATATTCGACTAGAACTATTCGAATATATTCGAATATTCGATTTTAGAATTCGTTTACATGTACGTGCATGCAATATCAAAGCAGTAATAACCATTATTTCGTTTTTTATCAACAGACAACTTTTCCAGTTTCTTACAGAGTTGGTCCATCAGAAACTTAAATAGTTCAAGTGATTCAGTAGGTTGGATGTTGTATTCTTGAATACAAAATCCTGGTTACACAGGTTACAGGTCGCCTTCGAAGTGTCGGCAGAACGAGTAAAGTAATTCCAGACACGTGATGGAGACATTGTAATGTTTATCGAATAGATGTAGAAATTAGAATGAAGATAAGTTTGACAAATTATTCTGAAAAAATTTTTCTTTCTAACACATTATTTGATTGGTCTTCGTGCATATGCAATCATGATTACAATTGGTTATTGAAAGAGTAATTGTTTAATTTTACGACAAACAAGTTACGTGATTGGTTGACACTGACAATTGTCAATTAGCGTGATTGACTTGTTTTGGATAATAAAGAGCAAGTGTAGATCATTAAGGTGTTAGATTTAGCGGCTTAAAATCGACTATTTTCACACTTAGGAATTAATCGTTTTGCAAACTGTCAAAAGATGTGGTAATTTGTCACAGGTGTTTTACTGTGTGACATACGTTGTAAAAACATCGTAACTGCACCTGGAGCGAGGCACGTTTTTCGATAGTTGGGATCGGTTTAGAGGAAGAAAATGAAAATAAAACAACATTATTTTTGAATAAAATTTATGGTAAACATACAGTAATATGGGTTCATTAAAATCGAATATTCGAATATTATTTTGCTATTCGAATATTCGACCCGCTATTCGAATATTCGAATATTCGTTCCCATCCCTAGAAATAACCAATGCGACCATAATGATTCTCTCGAGAAACGATTGTCACCCTTTGTGTATGTAGATGCGATACCACAATTTAAATACATTCGCAATTTGTAACATAAGCAGTAGTTGTTGTAAATTTAAAATGCATTTTTTTTTAGCTAAGCTTTGGCCCATTTGATACATAAAGGTGTCTGATTCGCTGGTTTTGATATGTCTGTTGTTTTTCTTTGGGGGAGGTGTAGCCAAGATTTAAAACATACATAGTTTATCTGTTCTGAACTGTTTGTCCGAGAGGATGAATAAAGGATGACGGTAAATTGTGTTGACCTCTGCATTTCGCTAAGAGAAATAAGAGGGTTGAAAAAAGAAAACAGTACAATGTATGTAGAAAGAAATCAAAATGACCATGTCTAGTTTTCTATAGTGTTCAAGGACTGAACGGATAGTTATTAATTATTCATTGGAGAAATAGGGATGCATAATTTAGGTCCTATAGATGATCCAAAACAACTGTTGATGTAAAGAACAAAGAAGAAATGAAGAACAATGAGCGAGCACAAGAACAACGGGGAACACCAGTTGAGATTTGTCTACCTCCGAGAAAACACTATGATTGCCATAAGTTCCAGGGGCCCGTTTTACTAAACAGTTTACGCTTAAGATTTGCGTAATTCTAAAACAACAAGTCCTTTTATTTCAATATTTGGCAAAGCAATATTGCAAAGTAACACATCATTGGAATCGTCTCTCCGAGACGCTTCCAATGACGTGTCACATTGCAATATTGTACTTTCATTGAAGATATTATCCATGTTAATCAATTATGACTTACGCAAACATTTTCCGTAAGTTGTTTAGTAAAACGGGCCCCAGTACACTAAGAAGTGCCAAAACATTTGTGAGAAAAAAGTTTCTCCGGTTAGTGGCACTATATACAGTGAAGCCTTGTTTATCCGGACCCCGATTATCCGAATGTCTCGCAATCCGAACGAAATTATGAGGGAACGGAATTATTTGACCAGTTTGTTGCAGACAACTTGTGAAAACATTGCGGATAAAGGAGAAATTGCTCGTGACGAGCAATTTCTCCTTTTTCCACAATGTTTTCTGCCATACCAGAAGATAATTTTTGAATTTCATCACGTTTTAAAATGTCGTCTGCAAACTCTTTCAATTTGGGACGGTCGACAATTTGGCGTTTGCTAAAGTGTTATAAGTATACACGTGCATAGAGACCGTTTATTTCTTAATCTGTATAAGAACATGCTCTATTTCATTAGTCCGGATGATTTGGTAATCCGGACATTTTTTTGGGAACGGACGTGTTCGGATTAACGAGACATCACTGTATAATTAAGACAGGAGAAAAAGGGTGCAGATATAGGGTGTATCTCAGTCTTCAGCATCTAGGTATTCCATAGTAATGTAGCGAAAAAAGCAAATTAACCCCCAAAAGACACAATCAAATTAACCCCCAAAAGACATTCAGATCCAATCAGTACAAATCATTGTTTACTACGCTTCTACGCTATATCCGTTTTTTTTAACGAATAAGACAACGTGTAATGCCAACACGTCAACGCTTTATACTTTGTATATCTGTTTTTACTTTGTTGTATATGATAGCTGAATAAAAGATAAAAAAAACAAATCATTGTTTACCACTGATAGGTCGCGCTGTCTATATACCTAATGATCTCTACAACAATATGATATGTTCCCTTATTTGCTTTAACGTTTTGCGAACGTTACAATAATATTATTCAATAACTAGATAGCAATCTTCAAATGATTAACACCAATAGACAGGTCTTTGGAATTATTCAAAAATCGAAAAGGAAAACCTTATGAAAATACGTGTTTTTATCCAGAGATTTGCATTGCTTTGAATATGATCAAAGACCTACATGTACATCAAAAACAAATAACAAAGAATACTTCTTTAGGGTTCTCATTTATTTCATACTTTTTTTTAAATTGTTTACATACAATGCAAGGTATACATTTGATCACGTGACAATACTAAAGGCGGTAAAATTTAAGACGCCCATACCGTAAGAAATACACTAAGGCAAGGTTTAACGAGACAACACGCAATGGAAGCCAGCACAAAGCCGATTCAAATTCCCAAGCCTTGTACAAAAATGAATGCGCACACATGCAGTTTGTAACTGGTCCTCGGTTTATAGTCTAAAGGGATCATAAAGCAGGAGACAAGCAACTGAACGCTCGCATGGAACAAGTTTCTTGATCGCAGCTCTGAATTGAAGTATGATTAGATTTTAGGACAGTGGACAATCATCTATTACGCATTTAACATAAAGACAAAAACGTTTATATGCCTTTTATGTTTTAAGGTAGATAACCCATAATAGACCGTTTTTGAACCCTTTCTTTCGTTGGATTACTTAGGTCGTTCTCTGTATACATCGGTCGGTGCCGAAAATATTCGCTTTACACCGAATAGTTCCGGCCAAGACCGATGTATACCGAGAACGACCGAAGTAAAACGACGAGAGAGTCAGTTTCAAAATGGCGGGTTTTGGGTATTTTACCTCAAAGGAAAGTGGGCGGGAACGTTTTAAAGTATTTACTAGAAACAAATTGAATATATATATGAAGTAAAGCAAGTATTTTAACATAAAAAACAATGTCTATAAAACTGTATAATCAATTAAATCAAATCAACAAAATCGTGAACAAGTTACACTTTAAAGTTTTGGCGCCACGCTTTCATGATGAAGATGAATACATGGGGCATACATGCGCTTCATGTATTAACCCTTTCCCAAACAACAAATTTTCGACTGTCCCAAATTGTAAGAGTTTGCAGACGACATTACAAAATATGATGAAATTGAAAATATTCTTCAGAAAGAGAAGAAAACCTTGTGGGAAAAGGAAAAATTGCTCGTTATGAGCAATTTCTCCTTTTCCCACAATGTTTTCTAAAGTCGTCTGCAACAAAGTAGTCAAATGTCGTTATCATAAAGGAAAGGGTTAAAAGATATGTTTAAGTAAAAACACTTATGCTTTGTATGCAAATGCAATCATTTTCCAAATTTCGCTTTCAAATCAGAATCAAACTTTAAGTTTCTTTTTCTATTCCAGACCGAAATTCCATGTGGTAAGTACATGTTTAGATCTGATCTTTATTGGAACGGACAACATTTGCATTGAAAACAAATAGGCTGTGTTTTACAGGCTGGACGTGATAATAATTAGTTTAAATTTTATCATCTGTTTACTTAAAGCATTGACGTTATATCAGTGACATTGCGTTTACCGGTTTATTTCAGAAATTATTGACGAAAATCCTCAATGGTGCCTTAATCTCACCATTTTGCTACACTGGAAAACGTCCTTTCCAACATGATTCAACATGAACTGTTTCATCTAGCATAACTTATTGGAAATGGCATAAACAAGGGGAGAACCTGATATCATGTTTGACTTTTACACCAAAGTACATCCTCATCGATATATAACTTGGTACACAAAAGGTAGACAATCTGATATAAAATCCCAGACAAACAAATAAAATGAACACAAGAAGTGAACTATTCTGCAAGAAATGGCAAATGCTGTCTTGAAATGGTTCTTTGGACTGGTTTGCCCAAAATCAGTACAAAAGAATTTAGTCGAGAGTTGCATATCCTCTCTGATCCGTTAACACATTGCAATTAACGGTCGAATCTATATATAGGTAGGGTACAACAATATAAGGAAAGACGCTATTCGCATCGTATTGTTGGTGTAAAATGTTTACCGAGATGATGCAAACATCGTATTGACCAATGCAAACAACACGATTTCGTAAACGTTTGATGACACATGCGTTTAATATAATCATTGAACGGAAATCAACCCAACGTAAACGCTTGACGAGACATCCTTTTAGCGTACTTATACGACGGTAAATTCATTTAACGTAAACATTTGATAGATATCCACTTAACATAGACATTTGAATACACATCTGTTAAACAAAACCATTTAACGACACATTCACTTAACGTAAACCTTTGAAATTACAATCGTTAAACGTAATTCTTTAACGGCAAATCCAATCAACGTAAACGTCGGACGTCAATTTACCAACGTAACAAAATGCCATCTACGAAATTTCGAGGGTCTCGCAGATCAAAACAAAAGATGCAGATAATTATCTGTAATCACTGTTTCCGATTCCAAACTCAGGATTTCTTTTCGTTTACAATTATACACTGAACATGGTTCCCGAACTATTCACCCAAGATGTCAATCATAATGAACAACATTTCCGGTTTCAAGTCACTTCCGCTTTCAAGTCACTTCCGCTTTCGAGTCTCCTTTTAGCAAACGTTCATTGAACAATCCACAAACCACAAACGCACAAACGTAGCTAACGATATTGTTCAATATAGATTGAAACAATTGCGACAAAGCCAGCATTTGCTCATTATGAGCAAATGCTCCCTTTGTCACAATGCTTTCATGTGTCGTCTGCTGCCAAAACGTTTAAGTTTAAGATCGTCTGTCTTCACCAGGGCGGCGGTTACGAGTTTGAGCCGGAATTGTGTCGGGTCATTAAGGTCATCCGTACGTTGTTGGTTCGGGAGACGAAGCTGAAATTTAAAAGAAAATAGAGTTAAAATCTTCTTTTAATATTCCCATATAGGCCTAAACATCATCTCCACGTTTACGCAGAGGTGTAGTTTTAGCCGTGTGTTGGTTTGCATTCTTTACTTTATACATATTTAATTGTCATAACAATCTACAAAAAAAACCCATGTACATTCAATCAAGGAAATGAATAATAAGGCAAATGGTTTGGCCACAAGTTCTATCAACTTAGATTAGGTTTGCATTCGACAGCCGAATACGTCTAAGCTGTACCAGATATCAACACATAATCAAAATGATTAATAGGCTTGTGACACTCATTGTTATGCTGTTATGGACCAACTGATAACACTACTCTTATAACTTGAAAACATAATTCCATTACACAAGGAAACACTATTGGTAACATATGAATGCCGTAGTTTAGCTGGGAAAGTGTTGAGAAAACCAAACAACATTGTTTTTAATAGAATCAATACTTGGTGGATGCCAATTATAAGCATGCATAATCGGAAATTGGAACGTACATATATCGTCATTTGCCAAAGCAGAACTGAAATTAGACTGTAAACTGACTCATTTGTCTCCACATCTATATCTTTCTAGTGTGAAAGAAAGCGATCAAATGAGTTATGAAGGAATGCGTCATCTCCTTATCCATTGTGATTTATTTTTTTTATAGGTTTTCGCACTATGTCAACATTTTTTCAGTAAATGTAACGATGTCCCGCATATCATGTATAGGGGAAGAACCATAGCATAACTGGCCATAAGAATCGACCAAGACAGGTCGAAATTTTGGTATTTCATAAGAAAGCAGATAGGCTACATTGATGGGAACCCACACGTAGAGGAACTTGTGAATTTTTGTATCCCAGCAACTAAGTCACAGAGGCTCTTAGACTGTGTATGTGGGGAAATTAATACAAACCTGTGTGTTGAACGACTGTCACCTGAAAAGAACAATGCAAATGGGTTTCTTTATATATACCTTTATTAAAAGGACTATTTACAGATTGGAATTTGAGCTTTTTGAAATGAATTGATTTCAACAAATTAAATGCGAACATAAATTCTTCGTAAGACTAGATTATTGATATCTTCGAAACACCGTCCATAACTAAACAGAAAAGATATGTCATTTGTACTGAAAATACTAAAAGCCGTTTAAACAGGTTTACTTCGTAAACATCGAGCTTAACTTGAAATAAGAAGTCCTTTCCTAGATGCATTTGTACCATGGGCCATCTTTACAAGATGAGCGAAAAGGAGAATTTGTTTATAAACCGGTTTAAGATTAGCGGTGTTAAGCAACTTTAGAGTAAAGAAACTAAAAACAAAAGTATTTGGTTTAGTGACATTGGTTGTTAGTATCAACGTTCAGTATTAAACATTTATACTTCCAGAGCGCAATTCTCTAAGTTAATCCATTCAAGACCACGAAAAAGAACTCAATTACTGCATTAGCATTCTATTTTCTATCAGAAGGGTACCAAATGTTAATTTAAACTTTTATTTTGACAGCGTTGACCTTGATATGTCATGGAATCAGCATGACGTTTTTCAGGGTGGAAGATTGACTTTATTTAGTAGACACATGTCCAAATCAATTCTTTCCAAAGCAGTCATTTTACAAAAAAACAGAGCTTTTCATAAACCATTTAAGAATAAAATGTCAAATCAGCATTTTTTTCATTGACATGTGCTTTCCAAATAAGGGCGGCAAATCAAATAAAAACATCAATGAACGTTGATTAATGGCATCATATTGAAATGATACGCATAAATGAATAAACAGCGTTTATTATAGTTTTTATTATTAGGGAATGTGTTGAACGACAGGTTACTACTATGCAATACATGGTAAGTGTGTCTAACTAGTGTGCCAATTGTTGCTGAGTTCAGACCACACTTTTTCATACCAAAGGCAATGGTACCTTTGGTTGTTTACCGGCATAAGGCCAAACATATGTTACTTTTTAGAGTCCCATTTTTAAATCAGGTACTTCCAAAACACAGTTTAGCTGAGTTAAGTGTTTTGTACGCTAAGATGTATGCTGGACCAATCAGTTTGTCCATTAAACTCTTAAAATCTGTAATAAGATGAACTTAATTTTTACGGGATGAAATATATTAGTATCGTCCTAAAATAATTACACAAACTGTCATATCTGACCGAGACACAGGTATTTGTGTTCATATATCCCAAACAAATAGTCCTGCAATGCACAATCAATTAATCTTTGGGAGCATTGCAGAACTACCATCCATACAGTAAACACATCTGTATTCTACCAGCTCATCTCTTTTAAATCAAAACTATGCACCAGTAGTCAAAACTCAACATTTCTAAAACAACCAGCTTCTGGTACTACGAACCGGAAGTTCTTCGTTAAAGGTACGAGACCTTATCATTCTGGATGCATCATGAAGCTTTACGAATGGAAAACACAGTATATAACAAGGCAATCGTAACCCCTCACTGATGTTGACAGGCAAAACCAATTTATTAAAACGGAATTTACCGAAGAGTTCCGATTGCAAGAAAGAAGGTTTGCATCCAAGAACGGCAGAGGTGGACTTGAGCAGTTATCAAAAAATAAAGTACATGTGTCAGCAGCACTAAGCTACAAACAACGAAACTCATATAACCCCAACTTTAAAGAAATAAAGGTGCTAAAATAACACTTACCATGGTCTACTGGGGTCTTGAAAAAGCAGCTGTAGCAACCGAAACACGCCGACCTAAATTGTTTCCTGAATTTGGCTGTAGGCAAAGACAAGAAAAAAGAAATAAATTGAGACATCATTACTTAATTGCAGTATTCTAAAACGAACTCGTTTTATAGCGGTGATCAACGCATGTTCATGAAATCATGCTAATGTATTTCCAAGCCGACTTTATATCAAATTCATTCTAAGACATTGTTTTTACATATTCAATCGTTGTATTGTCATAATATCTGAGGCATTAATTGCTTCCAACTGAACATAGTGTTTAAGAGTTAAACGAGCGCTTGTGCATATCGCCATTGCATCAAATGTACTGGTTCCCTGGTCTGATGTTTCGAAAACCTAAGAGACCTTCAGACGGTGCCTTTAAGGCTAGTCCGTCATTTAATGAAGTAAACCTCACAGGTAAAGTTGACAATAAACTTTTTTGAACAATAACTCGACTTCGAGTCTTTTTTTCCATAGAATACATAAATGATTTTAAAAATGATTAGAATGTTTTTCAAAATGCTAAGATTGATTTTGATGATGAAACACACCAGTTATAGAAGCGAGGATAAAAAATGGACGAGACAAATCAAAATATAAGTTTACAAAGATGTAGTTTCATGCCAGTGTCTTCAAACCGACTGTTCGGCCAATGCTTCAACAATTCTTTTCAAGACAACAGGTTAGATTAATGTTTTAACCGAAGAATACCTGTATGTAATTACACCTAACGTGTTAAGGACTTACAAAGCCGCTTCAGACTGTTTAATATGAAGTACTCACCGCTCATAAAATTATAAATAACTGGGTTAATCGCACTATTGAAGTAGAAGAGGAAACGTAACATCTGAAACAGCGTATAATGAGCGGCCGGACTCGTGATACCTTGTAAAGCACCCGTATATCTGAAACACAAGGATATGTGTAAAGTACATGTGGGGCTTCTGTGGCCTAAAAGATAAGCCATACTTGTGCTCATTTTCGCTTGAATTGTGAAAGTTCTAGAATAATTGAAACTTAACTTAAAAGTACTTTAAACTCACTTTTTCGGAGGATTTGAGACTGTAACACGTCAACACGATGTTTTTAAAAGAGTTATTACTATAGGGTCAGCCGAGAAACGTTGGGCACCAATAAACCCCAAGAAATTCTCCATTTTGAATGTTCATGTTAATATTAGATAAATTACAGTATGTTCATGTGTTTCAAGTGATATTTCTAACCAGCTGATCGTCACTCACTAATCCGAGCGCTCCTTGCTATTCTAGATGTTACTCAAATGTAAACAATGAAGTTGAATTGGTAGGCACACAATTTATGAAAATATCACTTTGAAAAATAAATAATATATGGTGCATGCCTTATATTGGCATGATCCTGTGAACTTCATATCAAATGGCCCATCTGTCTTCAAATCCCGGAGACTGTATTTTGTTTTTCATTTGAGGCAGTCTCCCGACTGACTTATAGATTGCTGGTGGTTCTACCTGGTTTGACCATCCCTTATAAGCAGCTGAGAAAGGGGCTCTTTTAACACTTTTGCGCCAATCTTCTTCTATGTATCAAGTTGTTTGTATATATATATATATAAGCATTAACCTTTTGGATCGTCTTATAGGCTAATGCTTTGTGCAAAATAGACCTTAGACGACTTTAATGCATTTGGTATCATTGGTTTCGAATAACGAACAGTCAGTCCCCTTATTTTAACGCAAGGTTAAGTGAAATAGATAAGAAAGTTGTTGACTACGCGCAGTGGTTTGCAGAGCATTCTTATTCGACAAGACAAACATCTCATCGCTGAGCTGGGGCAAGCACCTTTCTTACCTTATGTTGTTGATGATGTTGAACCCAAGAACAAACATTCCCTAATCCTAAAGCATAGTTTAAGCCCATAAAAGGAGATTAATGCTAGCATCAGCAAAACTAAATGTGAAATTAAACCAGAAATAATCCAGATTAGCAAGTTTTATAATTCCGATTTCCTGATTTTTTACCTCTGACCTTGACAGTTGATACACATATTTTTGAACCGACCAATCAGATTTGCAGACGACATCTCAAAATGTGATGAAATTGAAAAATAATCGTCTGATGGAGCAGAAAACATTGTGGGAAAAAGAGAAATTGCCCGTCACGAGTAATTTCTCCTTTTCCCACAAGGTTTTCTGCTCCATCAGACGAATATTTTTCAATTTCATCACATTTTGAGATGTCGTCTGCAAACTCTTTCAATTTGGGACAGTCGAAAGTTTGTTGTTTGGGAAAGGGTTAAAGCAAGGCTAATTAAGATACATAGTAATGTTGGCTTACTGTGTACGATGCTTTGGAAGATGATAAACCCAACAACGAACAGTCCCTTTATCTTAAAGCACGCTTAAAGTTTCTGTGCGTCATAGGATTTTTATTAAACTTTCGAAAATTAAGGAATATAGATCAATTTAACATTCAGCACAGAAACCAAATGCATGAACAAACGATAAATTTCGACATTTTTCATTTTATAAAAATCCGAGGGAAATCCGGCGTAATCTAAATATAGCATCAAGCTATGAACAAACGGTAACGTGACGCTCACGTGCTACTAAGACTACACACTGAAAACAAAACTGGACGCTAGTATCTTCTAAGTTAGGTGAACATCGTCACGTGGCAGGCACTTGACAGCCCACGTGACGTTACTAATTACCATATAGCTGTAGTAAAATACAACAGTCGAGACCGTGGGCCTTTTCCGTCAATATCTTCATTTATACCGCGATTTCGACGATTTTTTAATGAACATTTCTTAGAAACATAGCTGAATACCATAAAAAATTCTACTATTTACCTATATATATATTTAGTGTATGACGTCCAGGATCTTTAAGCGAAATATTGAAAAGTTTTGATCTGATGTATGCAATTGGGTTTACAGAACAATTCAATTCGAGCGTTGCGAGACAAGCCTCTTCTAACTGCCGAGCAGTGGTGAGTAACAAACATACATATGTTACTGTTGCTGATCTTAGAAAAAACAAAGAAAATTCGCCTTATCTTTAAGCATGTTTAAGTGGAGTAATGTTGGTTAACTGCGCCAAAGGATTTTCGCAAAGCGTTCAATATCGGTCGTTACGACTTGGACATCTACTTATTGCCGGATAACTAACTTACCTAATTATGTTAATGATGTTAATTGGAAGATAGCAGAGGCCAAACGTAATGACGACGACGATCAGCATTTTGGCGGTCCGCTTTCTCATCCGGAGCTGCTCCACTCCCGCCTCGTATTGTAGACCTGGAAAGTGATTCTAACCCATTACCAAACAATAACGACATTTGACCAGTTTGTTGCAGACGACTCTGGAAAACATTGTGGGAAAAGGAGAAATTGCTCTTAACGATTAATTTCTCATTTGCTCACAATGTTTTCTGTTTATTCAATGTTTTCACATTGTGAAATGTCGTCTGCAAACTTCTTCATTTTAGGACAGTTGAAGATTTGGCGTTTGGTAAAGGGTTAAGCAATAAAAAGCCATAAGTCAACACTGGTGAACATTAGAATTTCTCAAACAAACGTAAAATATTGTCAAGAGACATGTCATTGGAGGCTTCTTGAAAATAGCTGGAAAGTGTTTTATTATTTGCATAAGTCAACAGAGACAAACATGGAAATTATCTTCAAGTAGTACAATATTGTCATGCGACACGTCATTGAGGCTTCTAGACGCCTCGAATAACATGCTACAGTCAAGCTTGTGTTAAGAGGCCAGCCTATGGGACAGAGTAAATTGGCGGTTTAAGATAGGTTGGCTGCTTAACACAAATTGATTTACACTATAAATCTAACAATGGGACTTTCTGTAGTGGCTGTTTAACGCAGGTTGGCTGCTTTAAAGGGTGGCTGCTTAACACAAATTAGACTGTACTTACCAAAATATTGAAAATAGAGGGAATGTAGTTCTAGACTGAGAATCTTAACATTAGATGTTCTAGACTGAGAATCTTAACATTAGATGTTCTAGACTGAGAATCTTAACATTAGATGTTCTAGACTGAGAATCTTAACATTAGATGTTCTAGACTGAGAATCTTAACATTAGATGTTTCAGTTACACATTTCCCTGTAGTACATTCTGTATATTGCTTTATAAATCTGACATGGAATAACATTTATTATACTAAAATATCTCCTTTGTGTAAACATTCATTACCGGTATATTCGTTTGGTTTGAATATGTATGTTAACCCTTTACCAAATAACAACGACTTTTATCCCACTCTGTTGCAGACAACTCTGGAAAACATTGTGGTGAAAGGAGATATTGCTCTTAAAGAGCAATTTCCCCTTTTCCAACAATGTTTTCTGCCCTACCAGAAGATTATTTTAAATTTCCTCATATTTTGAAATGTTGTCTGCAAACTCTTTCAATGTTGGAATATCGAAGATTTAACGTTTGGTAAGGGATTAAACAAAAAAATGATAATAGACTTTTAAGGGTACTTGTATCAAATTAAAGAGTTCAGTGTACCTATATATGCTACAGTTAATTCTTCATTCAATATTTTTATAAACCAATGGATTCGGTTCGGATATTACGCTACCTTCTGAGCTCTCGAGGTATTGACGAGGGTCAAAAAAGATAAAAACAATAACAGCAAACAAACAAATAAATTCCAACACCATTGAGCCGGGCATCGAAATAATTTGACAAGCAATAATGTTGACGCACAATAAAATACCTTAATAAATCAATGATTTAAACGGGACAACAAACTCTTTGTCAAAAACATAGTTCTGGTTTCGATCACAGGGAACTTGGCTAAATAACCGAAAGGAATATCAAAGAAGGCGTTAAAGATGCTCGTTTAGAGATGAGACAATTTAACAGGCAAAATAAAATGTCGGTGAAACAACGAATTGTTAGTGTTGCTGTATCATGTACAATCAAAACTAACTTTCGAAAGCATATTTAATTCAGGAAGCTTGATTGTTTTTAAGTATGTACATTCTATATGCTGTATACCTCAAAACCCTAGCAACGCTTTTGGATCTAAATACATACTCGTTCATTAAAACACAGACTCTAAAACTAAAACTACGACAATAGCTTGATATTGATTTTTATCTAGAGCGTTTCAAACAACAATTCACATTTTATAGAGTTTGCAAAAGAAAGAAGTTATAACTTCCAAATTTCAGAATATCTGTGAACAAGCAGCTTCCAACATTCATACATTCCAACATTCAAAAACAAAAATTCTAACTTCTTTTTTTTTCTATCTTTTTCAATCAATGTAACTTTTGTTATTTTCCTTAATTGTATTTTCGTTTTTCATCATAATCAACATTGAACGTCGCGTATCCACTAAGGGTACTGGAAAAGAACCTTATAAACTTTTGCTTTCGTTCTTATCCATTTCATCTTTATTGTACAACTTGGTATTTATTTATATTGCGTTTATTTCGATGTTTAAACTAAGTTTAAACTAACAAGAAGCTATAACCCATTACCAAACAAAAACGACATTGACCAGTTTGTTGCAGACGACTTTGGAAAACATTGTGGGAAAAGGAGAAATTGCTCTTAACGAGTAATTTCTCCTTTTCCAACAATATTTCCTGCCCTATTTTTTTTTTCAATTCCATCACATTTTGAAATGTTGTCTGGAGACTCTTTCACTTTGGGACAGTAGAAAGTTTGGTGTTTGGTAAAGGGTTAAAACACATACACGAACGAAGTACAAAGTACAAAGCAACCATTCCAATGTGGTACTCACTATGCGTCACGGCGTTATTCATATTGGTGCTAGTCCACAAGCACATGGCGATCTTACTATAGGCGAAACCCATGATGCACAGCGGTGTCACGTAGAATACGCAAATATCAAATATCTGGTAGCTCCGCTCCATCGATTCGTCCTTCACCTTGCACTGTGTACCCCAGGGCCGAAGGTGGGCAGGTATGGAGGGCAGGTGCTCGATGTGGGCGTTGGTGAAGTCGTTATAGGCGGGCACGATAAGGGAAAGCAGCCATATACCCAGAATGAGGAGTCTGTTCTTCAGCGTTGTCGTGTGATGGCTCAGCGGATGACAGATGGCGAGGTACCGCTCAACGGATATCACCGTCAACGTGAGGACCGATACGTAGAGAAACACACGCTGAAATAAACAAGAAACATATTTTAGCTGTTGGTGTTGGCGTTGTTTTGTTGTTGTTTGAAACCGATTGCGTATTCACAGGTAAGACTATTCCGAATGATCCATACGTAGGCAATTCATTCTACACACAGTTACAGCTTGGATCATCCGAGTTAAGGTAAGACTAAGACGGATGATCCTAACTCAGATGATTCAAGCTGTAGTTGTGTTGAGGATGACATTTCTACGTCTGGATAAGTCGGACTAAGGTTGGACCTTCTTCTTCATACGGAAATTGACTTATGACAGAACCAGTTTCAAAATGGCGGGTTATTGGCATTCTACCTTCAATCGCCTGTGAGCTCGTATCGACTTACCGCGTTTCACCTACTTTCAGACATTGGATCCAATCCAACTTATTTTCTGGAATTTCTTTTCATCGATTACAAAGCGGATCAGCTGCATTTGTAAGCAGATTAAAACAGCACGACAAATTGCTATTAAAATGTCATTAACCGCGTGGTTATTAAATGCCAGCGGTTTCTATACCTCCAAGGAATGTCTGTGATTCCATTCGACAATGTATTGTATTAATTTGGAACACCATTCATTTGCAATACGATTAATGGAATTATTTCATTAACGGCGTTGCTTAACAGCACTCCGCGGAGAGTACTTTGTAATAGTACAAATCCGCAGTGATAATATACTGAGTTTCAGCGATTTGACACCAGGCTTTTCTGGTTCGAATCCCTGCTCATGACCGGCACATTCTTAGTTAGCTCCTTTGGATAATGTTTGTGAAGTTTGAAGGGCTCAGAGCGCAGGAGATTCAACAGAATAGTTAGGATAAACACGATGAACACGAGCCTTCAAATTAAGCATGGAATGTTCTGCTAGCAGAACACTCCACAGCTTGGTTTACGCACTATTCTTCTGTGACGAAGCATGTTATGCGTAGTTTAAGCGATGTGAGAAAAAAGTATGCAGTCTGAATTGGACTAAAACACTGGATTATTTCCCACCGTGTATTTGCTCTATTGACTTTCATTATCCAACCCGCTTTCTCATAGACTTAACTCGACCAAGTATAGATAAAACACGCTACTTCGTATTAAAGTATCATAAGTGGGCGTCTGTTGATACGGGTACAAGGCAGAGTTAATGAACCTATATGCACCTATTGAACTTTGTAAATTGGTATTTTGTCTGACAACGCCGTTTTTTAAAATGAATCCCCCCGTCCCATGACTTACATGAGAGTGGGGGTATTGAAAAAATGATTATAAATAGAAAAAAATATATAAACGACAGTTCAATTCAGACCGATTTATTTTATATGAATCTTATAAACATTTCCCGAGCTTGGATTACTCACTGTAATTCTTGGATATATAACTAGCATTCACGCCAAAATGAAGATTAATGAAAGGTTTGAGATTATAACAATTATCAGACAATCCCGGCAATCATCCGAACAGTAACGCTACTCAATTGAAGCAATATCCCGGGGCGTTTCGTCTAGACAATTATCATTTTGACACATTAACGAGATTACGGGTTTCAACAGAGGTTCTATTTAGCCTGAAATGTTTTTCTTCCACTTTTAGTTGATACTTGGTTTTGTTGCATTTTAACCCATTACCAAACAATAACGACATTTGGTCAGTGTGTTGAAAACGACTCTGGAAAACATTGTGGGAAAAGGAGAAATTGCTCTTAACGAGCAATTTCTCCTTTTTCCACAATGTTTTCACAATGTTCTATGCCCTATCAGGAGATTATTTTCTTATTTCATCACATTGCGAAATGTTGTCTGCGAACTTTTTCAATTTGGGACAGTCGAAAATGTGTCGTTTGGTAAAGGGTAAATACATAAACCTCAAAACGGGATGGACTGAGTCAATCCCATTCCACAATTGTCCTTAGACTGGGTATCGATCACTCGTCTATCGACTATAGAGACCGGTGTGGTACAAATATACCAGGCAGAATTCTGGTAAATATGGAACCGGTCTCTCGTCTATCGAATAAAGAGACTGGTACGGTTCAAACCTACCAGGCAGAATTGTGGTACATATGGAACCGGTCTCTCGTCTATCGAATAAAGAGACTGGTACGGTTCAAACCTACCAGGCAGAATTGTGGTACATTTGGAATCGGTCTCTCGTCTATCGAATAAAGAGACTGGTACGGTACAAATCTACCAGGCAGAATTGTGGTACATTTGGAATCGGTCTGTCGTCTATCGAATAAAGAGACTGCTACGGTTCAAACCTACCAGGCAGAATTGTGGTACATTTGGAATCGGTCTCTCGTCTATCGAATAAAGAGACTGCTACGGTTCAAACCTACCAGGCAGAATTGTGGTACATTTGGAATCGGTCTCTCGTCTATCGAATAAAGAGACTGGTACGGTTCAAACCTACCAGGCAGAATTGTGGTACATATGGAACCGGTCTCTCGTCTATCGAATAAAGAGACTGGTACGGTTCAAACCTACCAGGCAGAATTGTGGTACATTTGGAATCGGTCTCTCGTCTATCGAATAAAGAGACTGGTACGGTCAAACCTACCAGGCAGAATTGTGGTACATTTGGAATCGGTCTCTCGTCTATCGAATAAAGAGACTGGTACGGTTCAAACCTACCAGGCAGAATTGTGGTACATTTGGAATCGGTCTCTCGTCTATCGAATATAGATACCGATGTGGTACACATCTACCAGGCAGAATTGTGGTACATATGGAACCGGTCTCTCGTCTATCGAATATAGAAACCGATGTGGTACACATCTACCAGGCAGAATTCTGGTAAATATGGAACCGGTCTCTCGTCTATCGAATAAAGAGACTGGTACGGTTCAAACCTATCAGGCAGAATTGTGGTACATATGGAACCGGTCTCTCGTCTATCGAATAAAGAGACTGGTACGGTTCAAACCTACCAGGCAGAATTGTGGTACATATGGAACCGGTCTCTCGTCTATCGAATAAAGAGACTGGTACGGTACTAATCTACCAGGCAGAATTTTAGTACATATGGAACCGGTCTCTCGTCTATCGAATATAGAAACCGATGTGGTACAAATCCATATGGCCGAATTCAGGCTGTTAACCGAAAAGAACAAAAACAGCAAACGTTCCTTAGAGATAAACGTTTGCCATTCTAAGTAAGCAAAACGGCCCTGAGATAAAGTTTCCTTTACGTAGAGGATGACGAAATTATTTGAAACTTTGAAAAAACTTTTGACGCAAATCAATGGGTGAATCAAAGTCTGATAAGGGGCTGCCTGCTTAGCCTGGAGGCCTGGCCCGTTCGTATACCGCGAACCTAATGCGGGTTAGCATGGGCCAGGACTCCAGGATACTGCCTGCTTTGATAATGACACAACACTGATTCAGGGGCGACAACCCTGTTTATTTCTCTCTGATGTTGATATTGTTGTCGTCGTAATTTGGAAGATTGCCCTCTGACCCGCCTAATCGCTCAGAACGTGTATAGAATAGAATAGTATTTTAATGACTAATACGTACAAACATACACTTTATAACTCAATGCTTCTTTTGTCATAAGTGTCAATAAAACATCAAACACACGTCCATTATAACACGCATATAATAAGGGAAACAGTGGAACATGACTCTTGATGTTAAAACAATGTTAACCGAGTATACCGATGTATAAATAAAACCAGACCTTTATAACCCAATCTTTCTTTTGTCACAATTGTCCCGCAATTCTCTTTCGATATGCACATTACCCTTACGGAACAATAGCGACATTTGAAAAAACAGGTTTTGCAGACGACTCTGGAAAAACACTGTGGGAAAAAGAAAAGTTGCTTTTTATACTCTATCAGAAGATTACTTTCCAATGTTATAACATTTTGAAATGTTGTCTGCAAACTCTTTCAATTTGGGACAGTCGAAAATTTGGCGTTTAGTAAAGTGTTAACACACGCATATAATAAGGGAAACACTCGAAAATGACTCTTGAAGTTTAAACAATGTAAGCCGAGCATAACGATGTATTAACAAACCCAAACCTTTATAACCCAATGCCCTGATAACGTCAATCCCTTACAGGATTACAGGGGGATGCCTAAAGCCTTAGTCCCCGGGGGACGGGCATTACATGCGTTACCCGACGCCATAATTAAGGAGAACGAAGAGAGTACGTCGTATTAATGTAATTCCACTTTTTAATCTGATACCGAGGCTCCCTCGGCGCAAATCTAAAATATTGGATTCCCCGATCAAATTGAAAGCCAGTTTGCAAAAGATGCGTTTCGCTAGCTCTGCTCTGATCTGAACAATGGAAACATCTACATGTATATGGTAATAAGAAATGCCGCCATATTGTTGCTCGCGAGACTTACGTCACTTTACTTTCGTTTTCAAATATGGATCTTAAATGTGAAATCTAAAAAGTCATTTAATTTGATTAAAGAAACGATCACATATCACAATTAATAAATTCGACATTTCGTATGAGTTACCAATATAGAATTATTTAAAAGGATGTCCAACATTTCCAAATACATTGAACCGCTTAACGAGAACGCTTAGAGGATATGTTTTATATGCCGGTGACGATTTACCCGAACAATTGTGACCTAAACTTATATCGGAGGTGAATTTCTCAGCTCACGGAAATACCCGGGTAGTTTCTATTGGGTCTGCTCTGCATTCAATCGTAAGTACTCAGGGGTTTCCGTGATCTGAGAAACACACACACCTCGTTCCAATCGGAACTACTCGGGTATTTCCATGATATGAAAAACACACACACACCTCGGTCGTGTTGCAAAACCGATCAGGAATTACTTCCGGAGGTCGTTTTACAGTAACAAGTAGTTCATGAAAACTTTGAATGTTACTTTTTATTTTAATAAGATACGGGGGGGCGGGGGGGGCGGGGGGGCGGGGGGGGGAAGGGCCTCTTGATGAATTTTGAGCTTTTGCGGTTGTTTGCCATGGTTGTAAACCTTTTGCTTGTTGATTTATTTTCAGAACCACTTGTCGCGGAAGGTGAAGAGGTACTGCGGGTACCCATCGCTAACCTCCTGATTTTTTTAATGCGATTCTCGAGGGTGGTATAAAGAGCCGGCCGATAGAGAGAAAAGTAGCTGTTGATTGCCCTGTTTATTCGCAATCATTTGACTGCTTACAGAGTGTGGATTAGTGAAACAAGGAGAATTGAGTCTGAAATTTGTCATAGAAGGTACTGCGAAGGGGCCAAAATGGGTGTCTTTACACAGAATTACGTAGGGGAAAAGTCACCGGACTGTCACCACGTAAGTGTAGGGTTACAATATTTCGGGTGAATCGTCCACCCCCGGCTAATAACATATTTCCTACGTTCATCCACGCTGAAGACATGTGCTAGCATTTCAGTGTTTAAGGAGGTGTTGAACAACATCATTCCAAATCATATAATAACGTGTACTATATACCTGTTTACGTGATTAACTCAAATGACTATTGAGATTTTACATTTAAGAAATATATTTTGAAAAGAAAGTACATTGAAAGAAGTCTCACGAGAAACACTTTAGCGGCTTCCATATTACTTCAGAGGCGTTTTCATTGGATCAACCAGCTGTGTTCAGATTGCTTTGCTGTGCATAGCGTAGCGTTTAATTCAACGACGAAAGGGAACTATTTGCGTCAGTCAAAACTATTATACATGCAGGGTATCTTAAAAGCATACTAGCGCTAAGAACAACTACACAATTTGGTCAAATGAGTAACAAACTATGATAGAATATGTTGAAACATAGCGAAAAACCACGGAATCATGACAATATAGTGCCTGCACTATTCATTATCTATTTTTTAAGTGCTATTTTCACAAATTTGGTGCCCACCAATTTAACTTCACCGTTTACATTCGAGTACCATCTAAAATCCAAGAAGAGCTCGGATTCACGAATGGCTATCACCTGGTAAGAAAAATCATGTGCAACATGTAAACATGCTTTCGTTTATCAAATATTGACAATTTGAACATTCAAAATGGAGAATTTCTTAGGTTTTATTGGTTCCCAAGATTTCCCGGCTGACCTTGTTTTATCGCTGATTGTAAACAAACCTTAGAGTTTTCACTATTTTTAAAGCATCATGTGAATGTGTCACAGTCTTAGTTCCCCTGTAAAAGGAACTTTAAAGTATATTTAAGTTAATTCTCAATTATTATAGAACTTTTATGATTTAAGTGTAAATGAGCGCAAGTATGACATTAAAAGTACAATTTTGTAATATGACACGTCTTTGAAAGCGCCTCGGAGATACAATTCCAGCAATGTGTTACTTACCCAACTAGCAATCTCATTATTGAAAATAGAGGGAATGTTGATCTGCACTTATGCATGCGTAATGCATTAGACGTTTATCTAAACAGTACTTTTGGATTTTCTTCAACAAGCTGGATTTGGTTTCTAAATCGCGCCAACAATCTTCCAGTTACATGTATATTCTAATGCATGACTTATCCTGAAATGAATGTGGTCATCTATTTTACTAAACACACGTACCAAGGGCTAGGAAGCAAAGAACCATTTGCATATCGTTTTTCGACCTTGAGACCTCTCATGAAATTTCAGACGGTCTTCTTCCTTAATTTAAACTAGTTCAGAACCTTTACCTCTATGCATTTGTTAACAATATCTTCAAAACACAAACAATGGGAAACGCATTTTTCCAGCATATATCTCAAATCACCATTAGAATTAAAGGGCAAATTCAGAGGTTAAAAGGGATATGTAAATCTGAATCTTAGCAAAATTGACAATGAACACTATAACTATAAGATGCGATGATATATTGGGGTTTATTCATCTAGAATTATTGATTCAATTTGTGGAATATTGGGAGCTTACTCTTGTGATTGTCTATCTAACAATATAAATGTAAATCATGTTCGCTTTTTGCATTCAATTTCAAGCTGTCACGAAACCAGGATTGGTACATGTAACTCAAAATGTCGACAAAATTGTCGAAATTGCTCTATGAGTACTTACATAAATATTCATAAGGCAAACTTGACCAATTGTCGACAGACTTGACGTACTTAAAGTTGTTTAGTAAAACGATATCCTAGTTTTTCGTCACGTGAACTGTAAAAGAAATCCTCCATTAACGCTGACTTCTTTCCCATAAGAGCACAATAAATCAATTGTGAGAAACGAATAAATCCCTGTATTGCGCATCATTAACCATGTATTCGCACACGCTTCCAAATGTGGGAAAAAAACATGCAGCCAAACCGGTACTCGCGCTCAGGACCTTCGAAAAACGTGCACATGCTTCAACTAACGAGATATCCGGTCCAATTACGTATTTTACTCTGCCTTCTGAATCGATACCTAAATAACACCTGTACAATTATTTTAAAAGGGCCTTCAAGAACAACGTCTTAACGAGTACCATAATATACAGTAAAACCAAGGGACCACGTGAAAATGTTCGACATAAATAGAGTTCGACTTACAGATATCAGGAATATAAAAACATAGAATTGAAGATCACAAAATTCGGCACCCCGTATTGACTACGACGTATAGAGAGGGGTATAGATATTATATTGTACCATTGTATTGAGATTTGTGGAGTTTTTAAAGCGCAGAACACACGACATTCAACAGAAACAATAACAATTAACAATAAAAATGAACTTTGTATATTTAGAAACGCAAGATTTTGAATTTTCCTCTTGCAGAGCACTCAAACGGGACAGTCTAGCACGACAGACAACGGAAGAACATTTTTAATGCACCACTGGAAGCATTTTCTCCTGTCTCCGTTCTCCTGCGATTTATTGTGTAGATGGCCTGCGTGCCACTACGGAAGCCATTCCTATTCATTCTGTCATGATCACTTATACGTCCGCCTTTTATGTCCCTTGGGAGACTCGGTCAGTTTAGCTAATTGACCGAGGGGAGTACGACTGTGCTAGAAAGTTACGATTATTGCAGGGTCCATCGTAGCGTTTTATAACTCGTTCAGCCTTAATGACGCATAGAAGCGTTATTTTTCAAAGCAAGTCTACCCAGATTAGACAGCTTTTTAGAAGCTGTCTAATCTGGTAGATTTGTTTTGTCTATGTGGTCTCAAAAATTAACATTTGTCCTTAATGACCCTCGGGAGACTCGGTCAGTTTAACTTATTTTCAAGGGTCCTACGTAGCGTTCTATAACTCATTCAGCCCTAGTGCCATCTTGAGGACTCCTAGAAAGTTACGATTATTACCGGGTCCATCGTTGCGTTTTATAACTCGTTAGGCCCTAGTAAAACCTTGATGACTCCTTGAAAGGTACAATTATTACCGGGTCTATCGTAGCGTTATATAACTCATTCAGCCCTAGTGACGCCTTGAGGACTCCCAGAAAGTTACGACTAATACCGGGTCCATCGTAGCGTTTTATAACTCATTAAGCCCTAGTAAAACATTGAGGACTCCTAGAAAGTTACGAATGTTACCGGGTCCATCGTAGCGTTTTATAACTTGTATAGTCCTAGTGACGCCTTGAGGACTTCTAGAAAGTTACGAATGTTACCGGGTCCATCGTAGCGTTTTATAACTTATTTAGCCCTGGTGACGCCTTGAGGACTCCTAGAAAGTCACGATTATTACCCGGTCCATCGTTGCGTTTTATAACTCGTTAGGCCCTAGTAGCGCCTTGATGACTCCTTGAAAGTTACAATTATTACCGGGTCTATCGTAGCGTTATATAACTCATTCAGCCCTATTGACGCCTTGAGGACTCCTAGAAAGTTACGATTAATACCGAGTCCCTCGTAGCGTTTTATAACTCATTCAGCTCTAGTGAAGCAT
This sequence comes from Cerastoderma edule, assembly GCA_947846245.1. Taxonomy (NCBI): domain Eukaryota; kingdom Metazoa; phylum Mollusca; class Bivalvia; order Cardiida; family Cardiidae; genus Cerastoderma; species Cerastoderma edule. The sequence continues at coordinate 54,054,370 of OX401405.1, read as the reverse complement.
GGAAGTGTCTTTTGCGAATCAACTCTACCCAGATAAGACAACTTCGCAGAAGCTGTCTAAACAAGGTAGACATAATTTGCCTATTTGTACCTCAAGAATTAATACTTTTCTTTGTTTAAAGACAAAGAGTATGAAAATCACAAAATAAGTTTGACATTTAATCCAATACATTCGAATGAGGTATCCAAATTGAAAAAAAATAAATATTCGACGGTGCCTAGTTACTGTTGCTATGCGTCACAAGCTACGTCCAATATGGCGGCGTCAGTCTACGATACGGCTATCGAATCGCTTGAATATATTTCTTAAGTCATCCCTGTTCGATATCTTTCTGTCATGACAACATTACCGATGGTATCCTTAATGTTACTTTTAACTACTTGTCCAAAACTTACATTTATAAAACTAAGAAAAAGAAAAGATTCTTAGATAGATAAAATTAGAGTCAGTGCGAGATGCTGGATAAAACTGCGAGGGAGTGACAATTAACTCACACTGGGAACGGCGTATTCGGTAGTCCTCCTTATACATGTGTATTTGAAGAAAGGCAACATTTCATTTACTATTTGAATACTGCTCTATAAAAGAAAGATGCTCAATTTGACCATTTTGTTGTAGCTAAACTATGATTAGTGTGGATGACGGAAGAAGCTAGCTGTATGTACAAATTGACCAGCTTCCTTTTTTATGCAGTATCTCATGAAATACAAGACGTAATATGTAATGTTGGTACTAAACAGACTGCTCGTGAAGAGACATTTCTAATGACTACCCACAATAAAGGGTTAAGAAGGAGAAGAAAATAATTCCACAAATAACACTTTTATCATTAATTGTGTTTGTTCTTCAATATGACTAGGGACATGAAAAGAAAACTCTATTTTATGTTAAAACATCTGTTTTGTTTTAATCATGTTCAACAAAATCGCTTAAAGCAGTAAGTTCTTTAGAACCTGAACTTGATAAAACACAATTCGAAGCTTTATCTGGTACTGATCATTTTACATTTTAACTTCGTCACGCATATCTTCTGAAGGCTTTACTCTCCTTTGTGTTAATGGAGGGGGAGGGGGTGTCTTACTGTTGATGTTCCACTTCAATCATCAAAAGTGAGACCAGGATACAAATCTGGTGTACCTTCAAATTGATTCAATACTATGAAATAGTTGTAATCTTTTACAGTGCTGATCATTATGACATTAATTCTTTAATGGGAAAATAGACTTGCTACACAATCATGCAGAAATAAAAAGGATTTGCAATAACCCTATTCTAAATGATCTATCTTTTAGTCCTAATAGATCAATTAAAATGACATGTATCTAAAATTTTCTAATCAATGCAATCAAACTGTATATAATTAGGTGCTTCAAAACAGTTAAATCCTGTATTTTTCTATACACAACGACTCACCCGACAACAGCAACAACATAACAAACCCCACACAGCAACAGATTCCTTTTTATGAAGAATATGAAGCAATCCTTCTAATTGATGCAATGAATTGAATAAATGCACGTCATTTGTATGTGTGTTAAATAGCAGTGACAACCTACTGAGAAGCGGGGATTAATTCATTGCATATCCACTCCATAAAGAAAACTTTTCATTAGAGCATATCACTTTGTTGACATGGTGTTATTAAAATTGAGCTGCTATGTACGACGAAAACTTATCTGTTGTGAATTTGGGGCTTGGAAATGGGCGTATCACCTGCATCTATTCTAGATACATACAACCTACAAGTCATCAATCTCGTAAAAACTACGTGCAATTTTCCCCTTATAATTACATTTTCAATCCGTCGCTAAAGAATCGCTTGTGAAGCATAGAAACAGAATATGATGCAGTGGATGTAAAGGTTTATTATGATTGGTCAGAAATTGGGGATTCGGAACGGTCCATGACTTTTTATGCTAAGAACTAGCATTAGTTTAACAGCATTCACTTTTATTTCTAATATTGTAAAAGGCTACAGTATTAAGTTAAATGTCTTCAAGATATGATATGTGTCCTGGACAATAAAATGCTTTTGTTTGAGGACATTCATGTGCATCAGTTTTGACCTACGCACATATCTTCCCCAAGTCATTTTACAAATCGTTACCCAGCTGTTTAATTCGTGTTGGGAGTTTGAAGAAGCCGATAGTTTAAGAGCATTTCTTGTCATGAGAATCATTGAATAACCTTGGTCAGCAGTTCTTTATAATAGTTCTGGCGGTCGGTCTCTGACCAGGGAGCGATTTGCGTTAGGTTGTTTTAATTGGGTACTTCGGGTTTGATCCCTGTTAACGACCTGCCAAACACGCATTTCTGTGCTGATCTTGTACTGGCAGATTGGAATGGAAGCAAGAATCAGTGAACTGGTGCCGTGATGGTTTTTGAAACATAAAAAAAAACCGTGTGAATCATAAAAAAAAAACGTAAAATATTGAGTTGGCATTTTTATAAATAATAAATGATATAAACATTTCAAAGACTGTAATATACTAGCAGATGAACCGCTAGCATATTAACTTGAAGCACATTTTCTGGCAGAGGTATGAAGATCATTGCTGTTAGGAATCATGCGTTCAATCTATGGCGAGTCTGAATTAATAAAGTAAATAAGTAAACTAACTCTTAAAAGCTTAAAAGCCCTCAAAATATTTTCGACCTTCGGGTAGAAAACCCATTATCCGCGATTTTCTTTTGTCGGGTTACTTCTGTCGTCCTCGGTATACAGCGCTCGGATGTCGGGACTATTCGGTGTTATTCGAATAGTTCCAGTCGAGACCGATGAATACCGAGAACGAACAAGTTAGTCCCACGAATGAATGAGTTCTTCTAAAGGGTGGATCATAGGTATTCTACCTTCCGATAACACAATTCCATTTATTTGGTCCATATCTCGTCACAGAAAACATTATATACACGTGAGAAGGCAAGCAGTGGTTTGAAATAACCAGTGTGTAACACAACACATGTTCCTATCATTGGAACCAGCATTGTATCAGTTTTTCTTCTGTAATGAACAATTAATTATTAAACCATCAAGATAACTTGTTATTTCCTGGAGCGAAAAGAAGTTAACCAATTGTCTCGGATATTTGCCAGGACGGAGCTTTTTCCTACCGCTTCGTAATTCTTTGTATCGAAGGATTTGCACAATCTATTAATTCCACGTTCTCTATAATTCAGGGAAGTTGAGATTCTGTTTGAGAATAGGAAGTGGTTAAATGAGAGATAGAGGAGTGCTTGAGCTGCGATGATTAACATAGTCGTAAAACTACTAAAACAGTTTGTTTTTGTTTTGCTTTTATTTCCATACGGTTAGCGCAAACATTTTCACCTATTTATCCGCCCCCTGTAAAAGGGTATGTCAGAGTCTGCAATGACGTTCCCTCTTAATACCAAACAGCCTTATTCAACTTGGAGACATGGTCAACATAATGTAATCCATTAACCCAATTACCGTAAATCCATAAAGTTTACGACATTATCTCCACGGACTTTCGTGGATTCTGCAAACGGAAGTCGAGTTTGACTCGCGAATGATAAACAGGCGACAAAATGGTAGACGTTGGATTCTTTCGCTACTTGTTGAAATGTTTGTACTGTTTTTATCATGAAAACATAGGTATTCATACTAAAGATAAAATGAATGTATTTCAGTTGTTTCTAGATATTTTACAACACAAGAAATCTGAGAAGTTTGTTGTCATTAATCATATCTTGACAGTGATGTAGGTTCGCGACTTTTTTCGCACGTAGAAATAATCATACAATCATGCTGTTGTTGTTATAAACTGGCAAAGCAAAATTGAGGACGTTGGATTCCTTCACTACTTGTTAAAATGTTTTTATTGAATGTGAAATAAATAAAAGGTGCTTCATAATAAAATTGAAATTAATATTTTACGGTTGTTTTCCCTTTAAGTTACATCATGAAAATTTGGAGGCATTAGTTGTCTTTGATTAAGAAAATGAATATTTTGACAATTTTGTAACTTCAGGATCATGCACACAGACACATTCGACACATTTTTCCAAACTTCTCACATTGATGTTCCTTTGTGGGATTTTATTCATCTTCTTTAGGGGAGCGAACGTACGCGAAATCTTTTCCGGTTCAAAAGATGTTTTCGTGAGACAGATTGTTCACCGTTTTTCTTCCTTATTAAAAAGCGAGGCAGTACTCGCGGAACTAGTGAGGGCTAGTCCCGGCAATTTTCAACTCGCCTAACGGGCATTGTACCCGGTACCCTGTAAAAAAGAGGCCGATGCTCTACCACTGCACCACTGCACCATTGTCGCCCAACAGTGAGTTTGCTTTGAACTTGGATCAGTCATTTATTTGGTTGAGTTAAGACGAAAAAAAAAAGTCACGGATTTGTACATTAATACGGTTTAACGAGAGGTTGTTTGGTTTTTGCCAAGATTATCCTCAAAACTGTGTCGATATTAATTACCTAGTTACTTGTTGGATTCGTAACATGAGCGGTTCGTACGCAAATATTCGGTTTGTGTGGAGGTGAACTCCTCATACAAACCCTTTACTACACTACATCAAGGACAAAGATAACACAGTCTCTTGCTGCGTCGGTCACTATTACCACTACTAGAGTTTCATTCAGATTCGGATGAACTTTGAATGACGTTTTTCCATGTTTCGGACGGATACAATAGTTAATTCAGTAATTATGTATTGTGACCAGTTGAATTGAAAAGTATTCCGTTTTCTTTACTTGTGAATAAAGCGCAAATAGTTGATGTATGTTTTGTGTCGCCGCCATCTCTAAACGCCAATTTTGTTTCTATGCAGAGGATCATGTGACATCTGTAGTGGCAGTGATCAGTATCCTATAAAGGGAAATCACTGTGAGGGATTTGATGGGGATTTACTCGGTTTTTATCGATTATCAAGATGCACTCATTTTCTAACCAAAACTAGACATTCCCAGTTGTGATGCTAGCCTCAATTTGAAGAGTACCAAAGGCAAGTATTGCTTCAAACTACATTGATATAAGAAATGACTAAACACTTTTTGTAATATTTGCCGATATTGGTTTGAGACACGTTATTATTTTCATTCGTGGACACGGGACACCGGTTATTCTGTAATTCGCAGAAAAATGAATAAACAAGCTCAGAAATAATTAAAAACTATGCATGACACGAAACTGTCACAAAATGTTCGTGTTTTATCTTGTTTAAACCATTACCAAACAATTACGAAATTTGACCAGTCTGTTGCAAACGACTCTGGTAAACATTGTGGGAAAAGGAGGAATTGCTCTTAAAGATGAAATGTTTTCTGTCTCGTCAGATGATTTTTTTAATTCCATCACATTTTAAAATGTCGTCTGCAAACTGTTTCAATTTGAGACAGTAGAAAGTTTAACGTTTGGTAAAGGGTTAACAGCATCAGATTCCATACTATCGCTTTAATGTAGTTTTATCTCTCAATATCTGCGTACTGTGACACTATTACAATACGGATGTCCATAGCTTTTCGTCCAATGGTGTAATCATGCACAAACCCTCTGTAATCATGGTTTCTATCTGTACTCTCAAGGGACATGAAACGCAAGAAGATAAAACACGACTGATTGTGTTTCACTCATTATGTTTGGTTCGTCCGTAATTCACATTTCCATATCGGATTCCACGAAATGGATCAACCACGAAGACTTAATTTGTTTCAAATGCTCTGAGCATTTCTCACAATTAGGACATGATCAAGAATTTCAACAGCCTTCTTTAGTTACGTTTTTTGAACAATGTCAAAGATTCAAACACATATTTTATTTTTTAGATCAAATGATTATAAAAGGTTAAATTGCTGAGTTTTTTTTTGTTAAATGAGTGTTTGTTAATGATTAAGGTTATAATTCTGTTGATACAGATTCATCAAATTGAATTTACAAGAGAATTTAAAAGGTTCACATCAATACATTCGGGAAAGTATGATTTCTTTCGTAAGATACTCCGTTTGTTATAAATTGCCTGGCTCAGAGAACGAGGTTGAATGGTCTTCATACTGCTTAGAAAGACCTGGTCTTATCTACTCTCTCAAAATTGAAAAAAAAAATGAGTTGAAATCTGACACAACAATGTTTGTCAATTCTTATATTGTTGTAATTATATTATCTTTTAAAGCATAGGGATCATCATGAAAAAAGAAATGTGGTGAGTTTTTCTCTCAGCAAATATTTATCTTACGGGAGTAGTAAAGGAGAGGACCCTG